>LOND01001098.1:11779-23033 GCA_014220965.1 Paragonimus kellicotti
CAGAGAGACTAACTCCGTCGTCTATACAAGTTGAAACAACTGAGTCAAGACCCTTGCTAACGCCTCGCCTTCCTTGAAAAGTGACTGCACGAGGTCATCTAGACCAGCAGCCCTATTATATCTGAGAATCAAACTGCGATTGCGGACCGCAGTTTCAGTAGGTGGTTCATACTTAACCGACCGAGGAGCGGTAAAATAGTAGCAGTTCCATTGACGGACGGCCTGGACCAATAGAACGGACAAACCGAGAGTGTGCTCGTGTCACCTAAAACAAAAGCGGTTTCAGTGTCATCAACTTTCTCCGTTAATCAAGCCTCACGATCGGCAATCAGTTCACGCGTCGTCTTTTTACGGATATTTCTCTTGAATATATTATTAACTGCCGTAAGAGATATTCCGTCTGATAACTAACAACTCTTGGGATTTCTGTGTGATCTAGTGATTAACTCACAAACTAGCATGTCGCACGCCATGATATTTGTGTCGTGAGTGGCCCATCAAATTGTGATCCAGCAGCCGTTGGGATCTCCGAGGTTTGAACTGCTAATTAGTTTGGTCACAGCCTTGTCGCTGACCAGCCAGCCGTTGCAGTCAGTAGGTATTTTACAAGCGAAATAAGGAGTAAGACGACAACCTATCAACGCATGATCTGATTCTGAATATATGCTCCAATAAAAACGACAGTCTTGAATGGAGCTACGGTATACATAACTACTAGCTGTGTAGTCTACCCGACACCAGGTCTGGTTCGAAGAGGGGGGACGATAGCAATAACTACTATTGGCCATAAAATAGCCTCTTTTCGGTGCACAGTTGTAACGGCCGCACACTTTTATCTGGGCGACGTGCTGCCACCCCTAACCCACCACCTTAACATGTCTCGGCGTTCATATCTTTGACGAAAATAACTATTTCATAGCTATGTCAATCTCGGGAGGGTGACCAGATCCGAGACGAAAAAGTCGTTGACACTGACGTCACTGCAATCATTTGGAGCATGACCAGTAGTACAAATATTTCTGACTTAGCGCCTGGAGATGGTTTTGGCAGAACCTGCCAAACGGACAGCGCAAGGTCTGCTTCTAACGTAAATCCCATTTGCCACTCCGGCTGCAGCCTTTATGCTGAGAACCATACCTTCTCCGGTGACAGCGACCATGGAGTAACTCGAAGTATACAATTGGTGTCGGCTAAGTACTGCGAGTGCTGTCAGTCGAACACGTTGGCTACTGCTCCGGATTCTAGTATCTGAAATACGGCAAGCATCGACATCCAATGAGTCCAACGTCCGCGCGGGAGTGACCTGTTGACCTACTTGTTTTAGGATGAGAACACTGAAATCACCTCTATCAACCCGCATTCTAGGCCCAAACAAAGGACGATAGAAGCCGGAGGTTGGATGGTAAGAGCTCGGACCTACCTGAGCAATGTCATTGTGATTTGTTATATTTGCAAGATGGTTACCGGAAATGGATGCCAGGAGGCGTTTGGGAATTAAATTGGATAGGACGTTGCGGGAGGGGGTCGACAACAGCGGGCCTTCGCTTACCCGCTCTGCTGTATGCAGCAGATAGGGCGACTCGGGTTATACGTTGAGGCGGTCGAATTAGTAGTTTTGTGACTTCATGGTTGCACATGAACCGAAATGCTGCTAGGATGTCCAGACATAGACACAAAAATTATAAAGGTTTTCAACTAAGGCGTTTGATTAAAAAACCTGTCACAGTACAGTGAGTGGCTGTCAGTACAGTACCACGTTTTTTCGAAAAAACATCAGCCTTCTTCCAACCCCCAGCCAGGATAATCAGCAATTCCTAACTCGTCATCTCTACTTATTTGACGTGAGTAACTCTCGGTGTGATCATCGCGCCATCTAGTTTCGCCAGGTAGGTCATTAGGACGAGCAAGCCCGCCGCACTTCGTCAAGACCTAAAATCGTTGTGACAACAATATGCCGACAGCTGACAGATCCTCAACTATTACGTAATGATGGAAAGAAAGCAAATTGTATATTTTCAAGTTGAACACCACTAACGTTTGTTCGCAACCTCCATATTCAGCCGGCATGTTTGGGAAAGAAGTGCTAGAATCGGTTTTCGTCCTTTTGAAAGGTCTTCAGTGGCACATCCTTGTCACAGTCGGGATTTGGACCTTGTCCAAGCTTTCATGAGACAACAATGTTGATCAGTGCGCCATTGGCCTCACGTTAGGAACAACCGAATTATCATAGTCCGAACACTACTGATGAGCACCAACAAGAGCGATACTCGAGTCCAGTGCTTTTTTTCGATGAAGAATGGAAGTCAAGTGTACTCAAGTTGTGAACCTCTATTTGCACCGATTCCATCCTCTTGTATTCTCCTTTCTTATCTGTTGTACTGTTGCCTCTATATAGTTAGTCGTGTTATATATATGGTACACAGTTAGTCATCAAACAGTGTTATTACGTTGCATCGAAGGTTTCCCGAGAGTAAAGTACCAAACTGACGACTAATTATCAAAAAAACGGTTGGAGTACCTAGAAGGGCGGTTTGCTTGTGATCGAGGCTGCATTTTGAGATACACTAAGACAGTGAACTTGGACATCGCAATGGGTTATTCTGTCAGAACGTCCCGACATCAGTTGGCGCTAGACTTATCGTCTCGATAGCATCTACCTCACCATGAAACAGCAAAACCCGATAAACCATTTGAACTACGAGTCGTCTTAGTCCGTGTTGCCAAATGTAACGGACTACCACTGAGAGACCAACTAAGGCCGTCGCAGATCTCTTTCTACTGATGTTACGTAACAGTAGCCGCGACAGTGAGACTGGACCTTGACGTGGTGTGACGGCTTGCGCATCTCGATGACCTATTGGGCTAAACTGGACGGTGTGGCCACCACACCGATAGTCACTCATACCAGGCAGGCCAATAGGTAGAGGTCTGACAAACCACAGTCTCCTGGTCCTCCAGGTTGGGGGTTGGCATCTTTCTCCGAAAAAACGTACCAGTTCTGGTACACTGCCATGCGATACAGGCCAAATGTTTGGTTGAGAACCCTAATCGTTCTCCTGTCTAGGTCTGGGCGTCCTGGCAGTATCTCAGCCCACACACAACCATGAATATTCACAACAATAAATCCATACTGCATCGGCCGTCTCGCAGTATAAACCGGGTCGCCCTATCTGCTGCATACAGCAGGGTGGATAGGCGAAATCATGCTACTGCTGACCCCTCCCCCACTGTCCTATCAAATTTAGCTCTCAGGCCCCTCCCGACCTCCATTTCTGATAATTACTCTACAGGTCCCACAACAGATGTAGCTAACTATGGTAACGCTGTACCGGTAAATCTCATCTCTTACCATCGTCTTAGGTCTCCCTCGTCCCCTGTCTGGACGTAAAATGCGAATATAGGTGCCTTCAACGTTCGCACTCTAAAACAGATAGGTCAACAGGCCGCTCTCGCACGAACGTTAGACTCGTTGAATGTCGATGTCTGCTGCATTTCGGAGACTAGAATCCATGACAGTAGTCAACGTATGGAACTAACAGTACTCAGTCTACCAAATAATGGTTACATACTTCGGGTGACTCCACAGCCGCCGCTACCGGTCAGGCTGGAGTAGGTAGTGTTCAGCACGACGGCCGCAGCCGCATTAGTAGATTGGATTCCTGTTAACAGTAGACTTTGTGCCGTCCGCTTGGCAGGTTCTGTTAAAACCAGCTCTAGACGCAAAACTTTCAGAAATCTTTCATTGTCTGCTTATGCTCCAACTGACTGTAGTGACGTCGGTGTCAAGGACGTATTTTACTCTCTTTCAGTCGACACATGGCTCTGATATAGTCATTTGGCCGGAGATATGAATGCCCAGGTCGACCGCCTTGGTGAAGCCGAATCTCGTTTAGGTGGTAGGTTTGGGATAGCATCACACAATTCAGATAATGGCGGGCGACTTGTTATAGCTGAGCATAAACTGTTTTAGCCATCACTAGCTTTAGGCATCGTGCGCGTCATTGCCATACTTGGTGCTCCATTCTCCAAATTTGACTTCGTTTCAGACTACATAACTGTTAGTTATAGTCGGTGGGACTCCATTCAGGACTGTCGTTGTTATTGGAGCACATTGTGCGTTGGTACGCTGTTGTCTGGTTGTCACTTTTGCTGAGTAACGACCCCACCGACAACGGCTGGCTGTTGAATAACTGGCTACACCATCAGTAAAGCATAAGTGCCGAAACAGCCTTAGGTCTCATCCTGAAGGTCCTAACAGCTGCTGGACCGAGATCTCACAGGCTATTCGTGAAGCAGGTACTGTAGCATGCGGCACGGGGTTCGTGGGTCGAACAAACATTGGATCTCGGAGAAATCCCTGGAGTTGTTAGAAGCCAGACGGAAGGTTCCTTCTGGTAGTTCACATAACAAGTCTAGGAGAGATATCCGTAGGAAACTGAAACGTAGTCTAAAGGCTGATCGTGAGGCTTGGTTAGTGGAAAAAGTTAAGGAAATGGAAACCGCTTTTGCCTCAGGGAACATCGGCAAACTCTTTAAGCTGATTCCGTGCCACTGGTCCCACGCTATCACCGACGAGTGAACCTATCAGAGAGGTAAGTAGTGCACTCATCATCAATAAGTCCAGAAGGTTAGAGCGTTGGGCAGAACACTTTGAGGGTCAATTTAGCTGGCCTCCTTCTACTATGTTGCCGCCACAAACTTGTAATGCAGCACCCTGGTCGGGTGGTTCAGCATCACCCACTGA
Organism: Paragonimus kellicotti; assembly: GCA_014220965.1. Taxonomy (NCBI): domain Eukaryota; kingdom Metazoa; phylum Platyhelminthes; class Trematoda; order Plagiorchiida; family Troglotrematidae; genus Paragonimus; species Paragonimus kellicotti. The sequence goes on from LOND01001098.1 coordinate 16,524, forward strand.
GGTCTGCAATTGCATTTCGTTTCTTTAACATGGTATAGCTGCTGACTCACGTGATCTCGTACCGGTAATTTTGATAGAGGAGCGTTAGTAGAGGACTTGACGTAGTTGTTTCAACTTGTATTGACAAGGGCATCCATGCTGGGGTCACTCGATAATAGTCCTCCATATCCAAGAAAGGAGTCCGGGGCTCTTGCAAAAACCATAGGGGAATTAGCTTGACCCCAGTCATTACTAGGGTTCTGGCATCCATTATACTTCGTCGACTCACTGCAGCTCGGGAGGCAAACATTAGGAAGAATAGGCAGGTTTCGTCCTGAACGGGATATATTAATTAAACTTCCGCTCTTCACCAAATTCTGCAGCAGCAACACATGTACCGTCGACCAACAGTTGTATTTTTTTGACTATAAAGGGCTAATCAAATTCAGCGGTCTGAACGTTGTCGTTGTTTGTTTGTGAAGTGAGTGCATGCAATGACGTAAGTTAGTAAAAGTGACACCTTTCATTTATAACTCGGTTGTTTGTTTGCAAGGTGTAGGCACCTTGATGTTGAATGTTTGAATATAGACGTAGCTATTTTTAGTAGTTAGGTCCCTTCCCTCCCTTTTTCTTCTCTCTTCCTGTACAGGTTTGCTTTTTTTCATCGCTGTATCAGTTAAACATCAATGAGAAGCACTGATGTATTGCTGTCTATGATGATGCATAAGCACCTCAACGTCGAAGTACCGAACAGCCAATGATTTGAGATTACGTTGGTGCTGATGATCCGACTTCAGTCTCCGGTTGAAAACTAAGCATCTTCATGACAACGCCCTTCTTACACGACATCGATAGCATCGCGTACGAAGAGCGTAGTATAAGAAACGACACAGGAACATCCTAGTTGTACACTGACGGCGTATCCATCAACGGTGAGAAACCTCGGGTAGAGCATATACTAACGTAATTACGCGTTATGGAAGGGTCGAGCAAACTTTAGAAATGCCACCAAATGGGTTAAGCAGCACATGATCAATCATACCAACTTGCAGCAGTCGAAGATGTCTTCGATTATAATAGGTCAAAGCCGCTTGATAGTAGTCTGACAGAATAAGTGAAAGCCTATACTAATACGGCTTGTTGTTAAGATGCATAGGTGAAACGTTTATCATGAAATAAAACATCGACAATTAGCAATCAGATGAGTTTGACTCTTATGTATTGCAAACGTTTACGTCTGGATCCGGACGGTTCACGGAACTCAGTACGACATGACAGTAAACGGAAGATTCTAGTTTCGCCTTTTGTAGCTAATTTTCCGCATTTGGAAAATAGAAAAGATTTTCTGGGAAAGTACAATTTGGTTAACGTATGTCGGATGAGTAATAATAAAAAGAAGCGAGTAGCGGTAATGTACAAAAAGAAACCTGGTAGAAAACCACCCGCAACGAAATCGGAGGACGACAGTTTGAGGATGCGAAATAATCAATTTCATTCGTGATCGAAGAAAAGATGAAACATTCATCCGAATTTCTGGAGAACGAAACACGAATAGGCCGTGTTCGCTTGCAATGTGCCCAGTATGATCTCCAGCACGTAAATGCAGTGGAATAAGAATGTAGTTAATAAAGTGTAGGTGTTGCACCGGCTCGCCAATGATCGATGGCCGCTTTAGTGCATGTCTGGATAGTAGTTAGTGTTGATCAAACAGCGAATAAGAAAGTAATGGCCTATATATTCAAGTGGGTGGGCCCGTTGGGAAACTTGTGACCGGTATAGATGTGTTCACTCGCACCTCCCTCATCATGAGATCCATCATGTGAGAAAGGACGACTTTGTCTAACTGAGCCGGATCAGCGGCCAGACTGGGTCTGGTTTGCAGAATATGTGCGCGGTACTTTTCAAACAATTGTGCGTACGGAAAGCCACCTGGAAATAGAAAAGATGATTCATTAGCAAAAGAAACATGAGAACTGTGGATATCAGAAGCAACGATACTATGTGCTCAATAGGTAAAGCCGCTTTGGACAATCAAAGAAGAGTGCTTTAACAACCAACAACGAAACAAAATGGGCCTATTACAAAGCTACCCGAACTCCGTTCGTTTACAAGAGCCCAACTGTGTGGATCTTTGTCGGGTCATTCAACCCGCCCTTGCAACAGGTTCTAATGTCGAATTTGTCAACTCCTTCATTGTGTTTGCCTAGCGCCAACCGCGAACTTACGACCATTAGAGATTATGTTGATCACACCATCACTGAGGCGTGCACACAATCAACTTGTAAACTTATTCGTGATCTTTTGGTCTTCATTCATTCCGCCTAAATGTCGACATCAGGATTCAGATTGCCTCTTGCAAACAATTAACAAAACTAAAACGAAACGTCAACATCCTGCAGTAAACAAGCGCTTTTCTGGTGAAATACTGTTGTCAAACATAATGAAAAGTTGAAATTGTAAAATGCAATGGAGCGAATAGACGTCGTTAGTACAACGCAAATCAACAAGTTGACAACCGTAACAACCACATATCAAATAGTCGCACTGGTTTGAATTGTGAATACAGTGTATTAGTATCGAACCAGAAGGTAAGCTCTATTGAACTACTGTCATCTTGAGACACCTTATTTGCTCTTGACTACGGTGCAGTCCGGCAAAAGTGACCGAGTTCGTTCGGACTGTTTTAGCCACGTTGATGAACTTTACTTATTGTGTTACACAGAGAGATGTGCATCTACTATGCACTACAGTCCTCATTTCAGAGCCATCTATAAATCAACAGCATCCAATATTCCCATCAATACCATACTCATCAGAGGTGTCCAAAATCCGGTTTCATTTTGGTGGTCGAGAAGACCATTACCAGTAACAAAGAGCAAACCTCACTCCACGTGACAGCTATCCTCTGTATCGCATCGACGAGATGCATCAACACTTGCAAGTAGTGATGTCTAAAACGGGAACTAGAAGCCTACACAACTGCAGCTGGTTTGAAGTTCGGATTTCACATAAACGGATCGCTTCATAATTAGCAAACTTGTCGAAATACTCACCAGCCCATGACACTGTTTGTAAATGAAGTGCTTCATGCTCCTTAAAGCACCCTAGTCCACTACGTGAATCAACGAAATTACAATGAACGCAAAACAGTGAATATTAGGAAACGTGAAGGTCGAACAAAAAATTACCCTGTTAATATTGAAGTCTAGCATTGTTGACTACGTTAAATGCACTTTTTGTCATTGATATGGTGTATCCAATTAGCTCTAAAGAGTTTTTGTAATGTAGCCAGATTGCGCTGCAGTTTTTATGAGCACATACAAGCTGATTCACGATCTTCAGAAAGTGCGCTAATCGAGTTGCCCATCGGCCGGTTTGGACGAAGTTACAGATAGATTCAAGGCTGTTAACAAACGTGCCCGATATCATCAGAGATGAGAACGTGCCAGACCACACATGATACGACAGTAAAACAGTACATTCAATATTAGCAAGTAGACGCACTTGGTTGTCTTGGTGCAGCCAATAACTGAAAGTTCTGAGAGGTCGCCGATTCGATGGGTATTTTGGGTTGCACAGACCCTATTGGGAACGGGTTCGGGTTTTGTGCTAAATTATTTAATGTATTTGACGAATAGGGTGCACGCTGTGGCACACTGAGTAACGGTCTTGCGGCCATCAGTTGTTGTTGTTGCAGGTTACGGAAAGCTTGCGCCTGTGCCATCAGTTCTTGCTGTTGCATGAGACGTTGGTGTTGAGCCAAAGACATACCCAACGTTTTCTCCTCCTCATACTCACGCCACGCCTCCTGTCGTTCGGCCTCAGTCAGACCCTCATCTTGCCGATGCTCTAGCAAAGAATCGTGATCATGATAGTTGACGATCAGATGCGGAAACTCGGAGAGCATATCGGCCAACAGGCGATCTTTGGGAAGCTTGGGTGTTGGACGTTTGGCTGTTTCGACTGGGTCCCACACGTCCGGGTCAAATGTGTACAACGCTTGAAGATCGGCATTAGTGAAATGTCTATCGATTTGCTGTTCATCAATTACCCGCAAAGACAAAGACTGTTTGGTCACCTACGGGGATTATCAATACAAAGCACGGTAAAAGAAGTTAAGTTTTCAGCTTTTACACCGAAAGGTGTCTCGTATCTGAGGTAGAACTGTCAGATAGCTCATACCTAAACAATAGCAGTCGTGGTAACCGGGGTCCTACTCCACGTTCATACAATAGGCGTCGATACCACTGAGTCACCACATATCTACAGATTGATTTATACACAAGATAGAGTAGCTGAGGAGAGTCCGTGTTATGTTACTCAATAGTATAGAGAAAATGCTGTGCCTTGGGTTGCTACTTAAGTAGAATTCAAACAAGAGTGCCACGAACGGCAGGGTTGACAAGGACAGAAACAGTGTAATAATGGTTTCCTTATGAACTAGTAAACAGAGGATAGTCCTGTAACAGCTAAAAAGTTAACAGGTATCTTGGGAAGAAAACATGATCATTTGCAAACTGCATTCGAGCTCATTCCGATCCAGCTGTAGAGTTGGCTGACGATACTTTTCAGTCATATTCAACAACGTCTAAAGTATTCCTGGAGTGAACGCATAACCTACGTGTGATTTCCCTAAGCCGCTAACGAGCTTATTAAGCATTGCCAGTAAAGGAGTTTAATCAAGACGGCCTCTTCGAATAACGAATTAACACGATCGGGTCATTCGGTGAAGTCTGATTGGTAGAGGTAACGAAACTACCATGCCGAGAACTTACGTTCGTTGAGGAATGGCCGGGTTGCAACGAAAGGTGGACTCTCCATGAGCAGATGTGCAGCATTATAGCTTTGTATGGTATACGTTCCGGCCACAATTTGAGTACAAGCATTGTGACAAGCGAAATTGCGATTTTTCTAAACATATTTTCTATGCAAATATCGGTTCATGGAGTGGTGATCGACTCTTGTGGCGACCCTATGTGTTTATTGCTAACTATGTTAGAGTTACGACTGCCATTTGTACTCTTTTGTTTCCAACTTTCATGTGTGCTTAAACATTTGTTTGAACGAATAGAGATACCTTACGTACGACTCACGCTGCGTGATCGCTGGTCGTTCCGTTGTGTTACCTTTTCGTCTTGTTATTCGCTCACCCACGTCGACTTCGCGTGTCGACAATATACTCCTTGTTTACTCGTTATTCTTAACCGGCCGTCTTCGGTTCGTTTGATTCTACAAATTAGTGAGCCCGTTTAGGTCGTATATTATAGTGTACATTCGAGTTCAGTGAATCGTTTTCTCCTCTCTCGTCATATTACGTTCCGTGCGCTGTGGACCTTAGGAAGATTAAGTCGGAATTCTCGTCTTCCATATCACTGATCACGTTAGCTGTGATTCGCCGCGTTGGAAATAGAGTTTAGCAACCGGCATATAACAAGTGATTCGGACAAGTTTTCGCAGCTTATACCACGCCTTCCCCGAGATATGTTGAACCTGGTTAGCGATATCTTACTAGGCTCAGCAACCGATCGTTATGAGTCAGCTAAGCGAACAATTCTTAAAGAAACAGTCGTCCGACGTCTCGAACAACTGTTCCAACGGTTACAGTTGGGTGACAAGAAGCCATCGGTTCTTCTTCGAGATATGCGACATGCAGTAGGTAAATCACAGTTGCCAGTCTCTTTTGCAAGAGTTATGGATGCAACGAACTGCCTGAGTATACACAGGGGCTATTGTCCGTGTTACCCTCACGTCCGTTGGGTGATCTAGCGGCTTCGGCCGATGCAATACACGAACGTTTTCGAGGCACGGCGCCGTCGCCATTAGTTGGCAGGTAGTTACCCTCAACAGTCCTGCGGATAGTGTGTTGACTACCAAGAGCGCCGAAATAGCAATCCTGCGCAAAGCACTTGGACGTCGTAGGCACAGCCCTTTAGAACCAAACGCCGAGATAGCTCAGTTGCGACGTGAACTGGCGATCTTCGTGCCAGCATTCAGCGTACTAGGTCGCCATCTAAAATTCCTCCGACGCGTGCCCGATCACCGCCCAGACTAAAGACTAGCGATCTCTGTTGGTACCATGAGACGTACGGTGATCACGCTAAACGATGCCGATCACCATGTAGCCGTCGTGGTAACAAACGTTTAAACTAGCAGGCCGGCGTGTTTTAGCGACGACAGCCACAGGCCAGTCAAACAACAGTCGCCTTTTTTTCTAAAGGATTCGACCTCCAAAATGCACTTCCTTAATCGATACAGGAGCGGAAGTTAGTGTCATCCCGCATTCGGTAACGGATGCGCGATCAGAAGCTGGCACTACACTCCGAGCTGCAAACGGTACGCCCATTAGAACTTTCGGCCGTCGACTGTTGAGTTTAAATTTTGGTCTTCGACGCGATTTTCGCTGGGTTTTCGTGGTAGCTGATATATCCTTTTCCTATTATTGGGATCGATTTCCCCCGGCATTTCCATTTGCTGGTCGATGCATGTCGATCGCGCCTGATTGATATCTCGACAAAACTCAATGTCCGGGGT
>LOND01001098.1:23306-51636 GCA_014220965.1 Paragonimus kellicotti
TTAATACCATAGTGCGAGCCTTTCGATAAACTTTTATCCGAATTCCCTCAACTGGTCCGCCCCGCTAACGAACTACCGGCCGTGACGACCGACGTCGCGCATCACATTGTCACACGAGGGCCGCCAGTTCGAAGTCGTCCACGCCGTTTAGCTCCAGATAAGCTCAAAATTGCCCGAGCCGAATTTGAGCATATGCTTCAGCTCGGCATTATCCGTCCGTCTAATAGTCCATGGGCTTCGCCGTTGCACATGGTACCTAAAAAGACTGATAACGACTGGCGCCCATGTGGCGACTATCCGGACATTTAACAACGCAACCACATCCTCAATAGACAGTCTCAAATTCAAGTTTCGGGGGTAAACCTGTCGGAAAAGCAAATATACACCTGAATCGACCTAACGCGCGCTTAAAACCAGATTCCTGCAGGTATCCGAAACACGCTGAAGGCCGACCTGCATACCACCCCGCCCAGTTGGTCTATGGGTGCTCCTTACGTTTACCCGGAGAGATGGTTGTCCCACGCGCAACGGGACCCATCAACTTCGCGGATCACAGTGAGACGACTCCGACCGACCCCACCAAGGGAACAGATGACGCCAACGTACGTAGATCCTAGTCTGTCAACTTGTTCTCACGTTTTGGTGCGTGCGGTTACTCCTCGACGACCTTTACACCCGCCGTATACAGGTCCATTCCGCGTAATCACGCGCTATGATAAGACTTTCGTGTTGGAGCGCAATGGTAAACGCGAGGTTATCTCTATCGATAGACTGAAGCCTGCTGTGGAAACTGATTCGCAATCACCCATATCCTCTACGGTTAATACATTTTCTTACGTTTGTAAAAATTCGGCTTCGGTTGCGACTCCGCCTGCCTCGACGGAGCCAAGTCTCCAGAACAGACGTGGTCGAGAGTTGCGGAGGCCAGTGCGATTTGCAGACTATGTGGACGTCCGCCGTATCTAGTTTTTTTGTTTGTTGCACTTTCTTACTCGAGTTAATTTTAGAGGGTTTTACCTACAGCCGACTCTGTCAACAAAGGGCTATTTAAAAAAACAAAACAAGAAAAAGCCTTATTCTCTTGGACACAATAGAAGCAGAAACCGGTGAGGTTGTCATTTTCCATTAATGAGCACTATACATTCTATATACTGCGAGTTAACCATTCATCATCTGCAGGGGACGCTGAGACCGCGCATTGCGAGAGGAAGCCGGAAAATTTGAAATTCTGCGACGATCACCTACGATGGACGCGACGAAAGCTACGATCCTACTAAGTCGACTACAACTTGCCGACCGTAGACGCGCGCTGTGTGGCAGGAGTAAATTGGACCATTCATGCTCGTGTCAACGGTTCCGGCTAACTGAAACACTCCTACATTGTCAAAGTCAACACTGGTTGCTTCCTAGGGGGAGCTCTGTAGCGACCCCATTTGTTTATTGCTAACTGTGCTAGAGTTACGACTGCCATTTGTATTACTGTTTCTGTTTCCAACTTTCATGTGTGCTTAAACTTTTGTTTGAACGAATAGAGATACCTTACGTACGACTCACGCTGCGTGATCGCTGGTCGTTCCGTTGTGTTACCTTTTCGTCTTGTTATTCGCTCACCCACGTCGACTTCGCGTGTCGACAATATAATCCTTGTTGACTCGTTATTCTTAACCGACCGTCTTTGGTTCGTTTGATTCTATACCCTGTTCCCTTGTGCGACAGTATGTGATAACACAGATTGAGAGTCCGAGCTGTTTGTAATTCACATAAATTCTATTGACTTGTTACACCCTGGTCCCTTACAATTAAAAGCTATCTTCTAATAGATGACAAACTAACAACAGGGTGAGCCTAGGAGCGTGAAACCCTTTGTACGGATTTGAATAGGCTTGACCAGGTCACTCAAAAGTCAATTATCAAACAACTGTCACACCGCAATTGCACTCACATGATACGCTATGGAGACAATGCTGGACAAAATCCACGAATGGGGTTGTATGAATATGAACTAGTTGTCAAAAGGTATATATCACGAATTTTGTTCAATTCCGTCTGTCGAAATCAAAAGAATCAGGCACTGGACACTGCAGAAACTCATGCTCAGGCAAACAAGGTAAATTACGGAGTTCTTAGCCACCTCGACAAATAGAATCGGACAAAATCTATGACCTAATGCAACAGAAGAAATGGGAACATATAAACGCAATCACAATTAGATACCATCACATGCCTTCACTGAGGAGCATTAACAGATAAACAATCGTAGGTTGAAGTGAGGTATACTGTGGCCATATCAAAGCTCACAAGCATGAACATTCACCAACCTTTGCATATCGATGTCATTAGGTTTCCGATCAAAATAATGAGCAAATTTATCCGAGCTACCAAACTCATCAATACTCTGAACTATGTTAAGCAATATCAGACCATTCAGGTCCATATACGGAACAGCCCACCGGAGCAACATGCGAAACGATGGGCTAATGGTCAGTCGATTAGTCCACAATTATTTCAAGCCACTACTTCGTCCATATATTTTTTTTCAACCCGAACAACGTAACAAAGAAGTATTGGAAACAGAGATCCGCGTTTGCTGTATACGAATTTTCCAGTAAGACAATGTATATTTTCCAAAAACTAAAACGAAGTGGGGTCGTGCATTTTGTGCTACTTACGTTTGGATTACCCTCATTGCACCTAAGTGGACAATAAAATTCACCATCTTATTACTTTCCCAAACAGACTTATGTTTCTTAGATAGGCCTATTATACACATTAAGTCAATGCACAAGTGTTACTCAATGGAGTGATTCATTTTCATTCAAACATTGGCTTCAACGTCCCAGCTGGTAATCCTGAGCTTGTCGCGTTAACATATGACAGTTGGTGGCCCGAGTTCAATTAACAGATCCCTCGAATTGTCCATTGATGAAAAAAGAACGTTGGTGAGCGAAAGACCTAGTTGTCGACGCCGTCTTTGCTGATCCGGTATAACTAGAACGTCCGTGTAGATTATGCTCATCCAATGTGGTCGTGTGAGCATATTCACGCGGATGCACTGAAGCAGGTGCAACTGTCCTGCTAGAAACAGACCAATGGTAGTAGAGTTTGACTACAACAGTTAGAACCATGTCGAGAATTGAGGTCGTACGTTGCGATTTCAGTAGTGATGACTCAATTCAGAATTTGATGACGGGATTCACAGTCTTCCAGATCACATCGAGGTGAAACAGACGGTGCGCAGACGGAGAAATCTGACTACTCTAACGAACTGCTCATCTATCGGTACATGGGTGACAGGGACAAAACATCATCTGCCAATCGGATTTACACAAGAATGACTGTGTGGAAAGGACATACAAACATGCTTACTTGACGATCATAAATTTTCTCTTCCATGGTACCCTGTGCGATCAGGCGATAGATATACACAGGTTTGGTCTGCCCAAACCGGTAACTTCGGAAGATCGACTGAATATCATGACTTGGGTTCCACGAGGCATCGAACACAATCAGACGATTTGCAGCAACCAAATTTATGCCGAGGCCACCTGCTCTAGTCGAGATTAGAAACAAACGCAGGCGTGTGTTGGTTTGTCGGTTGAACCGACGTTGTAAGTCCTTACGCACCATAGCATTCATGCTGCCGTCCATGCGTTCGTAGTCGTGTCCGCGCACCCATGTGTTTTCGCCGAGCTCGGAGAAATAAGCAGACAAGTCGGGTCGTGGGCACGTTTCGTCCTCCGGTAGTTTGTCAAGCGCCTCACCCTAGATTATTAAGAGAGCCAGAACATTGTCTTACAATCGGAAGCTGCAAACTCCGGGAGAAAAAACACAACAAACTGTATTAAACAGCATTCAACGCGTCAACTTGATAGAAACGAAAGGCCATCAAATTGACAAACGAGAGGAAAAAGCATGCGAATCACTAGATAACGATGGTGCTAAATGAAGGATGTTTACTGTAGCGTAAAATAGAAATACATAGATTACTCAGTCAGCGATTTTGGAGGGACTTTAGACCCAGAACTAGACACCATCGACCATGAACCCTTAGTCTGGACTAAACCAAATGGCTTTTGATTAAGTCGACTAACAGGTAGCCAGCTATCAATGAGATATCAATCAAGGTAAATCAACAGTCTAAAAAGTTTCCACTCTTGGCCAGCCGACCTATACTTTTCACCTTATAAGATGCAGGTCGCTTGTGCCACTTTATGTGATAAACGCGTGTTTGTTATGCTCACTTCCTCTAGCTATCGAATCGGGAACGTGAGAGAACCTTCATGCTCAGGTTAGATTGGCCGTCTCAAAGGTACATGTTTTAGGACAATGACAGGCCATCTCAAAACACTGATCAAACTTCCCCTAACAGTAACACAGATAAAGACGAAGTCTTATATGAAACTAGACCATCGTGTGGGTTGTACGACAGTGCATTCCAGTCAGTTTTACTCACCTGGCTCACTAGCCATTGACGATTAAGTTCGCCCAAAAACCTTTCCAACAAATCCAACGAGAGCAGACTCTGGGAGAAAACTAGCACCTTGTCTCCAATATCGTTGCATTTCTTTAACAGACGGAATAAGACTTCCAATTTTCCACCCACCTCCAGCGACCAATCGTATTCCTCTTTGTAATCCTTGTACCACCAAGGGTCAATGTTGGATTTCCCGGCAGGCACACTGTTAGCTCCTTCCTCTATGTTGCCATCAGTCTGTGGCTGATTGACATCATAGCTACTGTCACTATCTATCAGCACCACATCCCGGTCCCCGGCCGATTCAACCTTGCACGAGCGTGTATGACGCCTGCGTCTGATCACCGAGGTGTGTTCAGCACCTGTAGCGTTGACAGTCAATTCGCACTCATTGGAATTCGATGAATCCGATGTCATTGATATCTCTTCTTCTCCTTCAGACGTACTACCCGAACCGAGTTCAGAACCCGTTATTTCCTCATCGTCTTCTAGCAACATCTGTAAAAGGAGAAAGAACGAGCAGGCGTGTATAACACAAAAAGTTCTATGAGAAAAGATAATCGGTTAATTCTCATGGGTCTAGAGATTAAATGTGGCTTCATCTTCCACATTACCAGGCGTTTGACGTTATATTAGACTTGAGGTGGACATTACCAGGCTGACCAAACCCAAACAGGAACGATCATGTTGGTGTATGGAGCCCACAATCGTGTGATTGACAGTGGACATCGCAAACACAGGCCTACCAAAAAACTCAAGTCACAATGGCTAAGCACCTTTGATCTCGGTAAGTTTACAGCTAACAAATATGTCACTTTTATACGCGACTACATAAAAAAAAATCCAGCAAATAACGTCGAAAGGAGAGTTTAGTCAAACAATTATAACAACTTGTTTGACGAGTCAAAACTGCCGGCCTGCTAACGACGTATGCATAGAAACACGACTTTAGCCCAACTTTCAGTAATCTTTGGGATGAATAGACTACAATCAACGGACACGTACACAGCATGAATACTCGCGCTACATAAAAAGCAATCAAATCAGCAAGCTGTAAGACATAACATGAAGTAATAACTTATTCAGACAATATAAATGATCGGATTCACTCATATAAAATTATGTTTTAACCAATAGCTTTAAATGTATCGACCATTTAGATGAGGTCAACAATGTTCCGGAGCAAAGGACCCGTTATGATAAACTTTATCGTTACAAGCGAGTGTGACTGTATTGCTTAAGCTTCAATGTTTATGGAAGCTGATCGCAAACATACAGTCCTTCAATGTCAAACAAGAGCCGTTTCCAAATTTATGTGTAAGCAATTAAGGGACCTTTAATGCGCACAACAAGCACAACTCAGATCGTCAGTAAACAATTCGGTGGGGTGAAGAAACCTTATTCAACAGACGACAGGCATCACACTAGTACTAAAAGACAGCAAAATAATCGTCAATGACAGTGACACATCAGTTCCTGACACCAATACTTAATTATCGTGCAACTATGAGAGGATAATAAATAATAAGCCCAAGTTTACAAATAAAAAAGGCGGGGGGTTGAAACTTATTCATGAAATCCACTTTGTATAAAATCAGAGAGACAGCATCAAAATGCCTACACATTGTCGACAAACAACCAAGCTGAAAATGAGCGTATGACAGCATATACAAGATAGACTCTCACTATCATCCTCCGTCAACCGCATTTACTTCATTCACAAATCGGTGGAACAACGACAAGCCAGTTAGTCGTCATCTCATCCAGTGCCCTCAGTCACCTACCCTATGAGTTGCAAGGAACGCAGACTAGAAGGCGAACGTGATCATTGGTGACCCATTGTACAAGCAACATTTTAGTCGCCACAACGTTATCCACGTAGGTGACAGGTTATCTTGATCAGTAAAAATTTTCATGTATATAAGACTGCGGTTTATGAAAACAAACGTAAAAGTAAATGTATATACCTTTTCCGTAATTCACTGGTTGTATGTATGATTCAGTTAACAAGAGATACTGAACCCATCAATAAACTAATCAATGGATACTCCTGATCAAAATGTGTGATCATGAATGCTCATACGAAGACTACTATTTTCTGTGGGCTAGTCGATCGTATGAAAATGTGATCGATACAAACTTAACTGACCGTAGTTAAGTGGATCACGTTCGTTAAGACATGACCAATAACAACACCCGCTTTTGTCATTACGGAATTGTAGAATCAAGCGAAACTGATGAAAGGAGAGATAGATAAGAGCGAAGTGGCCTAAAGAACTTCTCAAAGGTAAACTAATTAAGTATGTACGTAATTAAGTAGCCGGAAAGCCGTGAGGGACATATCGACCCCTGCTTTATGTGGAGCTTGCAATGTGAAATTGTTTGTAAGGACCACGTTGTATCTATATAAAAATCTACAAACCGACACTCGTGACCCATTACCTAGGGCACATTTTGACTCATTAGGTCCGGGTTTGACAACCTTCTTCTTGGCAGGTTATGTGCTATAAGTATGATTGTGCGACGGATTACATTAATCCGATATAGCTAACAGGTGAAGACAGTAGTTTTTTTTCATAAAAAAATGCAATAGCTGGGATTAATTGTGATATTCAATTTACATAAGAACAAAATCACCCATTATTCACCAGCAAAATGGCAAATTTTTTTTACTGAAATAACGCGCAAACCGTGAAGTGATAAACGGAACAGATTTGCGTGATGCTGTTTGTAACGCATACGTTGTTCACTACCAGGTGACAAAGTAGGATATGACTAGATGTATACCATCTAGATAGGCATCAGTTAGCTAAGTTTGCGGCTTACGTTTTGCGTACTTTATAGCTGAACAAAGTGTAACGCATGAGTGCTCCTAAACACTGATGCCAAGTGTGTATAAACCCCAGGCTCAGAAAATGATTTCCTACGGAGTTCGGGCGATATCAACTCATCTACACTAAGGTTCGACCGTAATCGAGTATTCCAGTCCACGTCAAGAAGTTTCGTTTCAACATTTTCCGACACAGCATCTATTTCAATATCAACTATCTCTGGCCCGATTGGTGTGTTTACCCAAGGACCACTTTGCAGGGTGTTCTTTCTATCGGAAGACTGGTGGATGTAGATTGGTAACAACAGCCAGTGTATACTAGCATTCATGCACGTGAACGTGAGTATTGAGCGGTTTACTTTATCGTACAGTCTATATCACATGGCTTACAAATGAGGTAGTGGTTATTCAAATAAATGAAACTAGATCTGAGACCAGGATCATATTTTAGAATCGCCGTAGACCGGTGGATACGCCAAATCAGTTTGAGACCTCAGATTGTAGATTGCCGACTCCTGCATTAGGCAGGAATAGAAACACATGACGATATAATGAAAGAAAACAGAAGGAATAGGCATACCTTGCGAGCTTCTCGAGTTTCGTGACTACGCAGCAAAAATGGATGGGTCCATACACGGTACAATGTTTGCTGATCACAAAACAATGTTTTACGCCGATCCACGCAGCCATCGTCAGTGCGTTGGTCCGTCCGGGCTGCAATACGGTTAGCACGGATTTTCAGGTAGGCCCGGTAAAAGTTTCCCTGTATCGTGCTCAGTCTGCACATGATCACATACTCATAGCGTGGTGGAAGATACTGTGTTAAGGAGTTGTAGTCTTTGCGCTTTGAAAATGGCAGATAAAGGGAAAAGTGACAAAGACCAACTCAACAACTGTACACGAGGTCACCGTGAAGTGAATGTAGCAATCACATGCCTAAACCGATCTTAAAAATCCAGTCAATCAGGTTGAGCAGCATGCTAGACAGTAAACCAAATTAATCAGCGTCCAAGCTGGAACGACCAAGTGTATAAAACATAAATTATGCACGAACGGCTGTTAAGATATCGAATTGCTAGGCGATCGGTAAACAACGCGTTTATTCAGTGTTCAATCGAGTTCAGTAGCAAAGGTCTTAGGGGACTAAATATATAAATTAAAAGCCGTAGGTCGTGCTTGTGTCCCGAACCAAAGGACAGAGATGACGGCTATTACGTTCAGGGGGCGGGAATAATTTTCAAGTTGTGGAGCAAGAGAACGAAAGCCACACAGAATCTGTCCTGAGAATGCAGACTACTCTCCCTTGGGAAGCAACTGGCTGTTTGCAGGGTAGACGACACCCATATGTTCATCAGATTGAGATGCACGAGTTTATGAATAACGTTCCCTCCTCCTATCCCTCTCGTCCTTAAGTTGGAATCACTTTCACAGCTGCGTAGGAGTTAAGCTTCAGAATAAGCCATTGATTTATCATTGTTGATATTAAAAAGCTAGTCGAAGAAAACGTATGTAACAACAGGAATACACAGGGAACTGTGCTTGCGATAACCGAAAGAAACAATTGGTTGGCAAAACGTCACCACATAGGAGATATCATAATTTGATTTGGATTGCAAGAAAATAGGCTGATCAGACCTTGTACTGTTAAGCCTCAAGTAAGGCTTGAAGCAAGAAATCCTACTTCACTTTTCAAACCATCTAAAGCTGGTCGCTGTGAACGAAAATCACCGTGTGCAAATTCAACATTATCAAAAGTAACCTTAAGCTATACCGTCCAAATGTCTAATAACTAAACCGCTTGCCACCGCAAGTTGTATGAAACGATCACAAAAATCTTGCCGAGTATGCAATTAAAAATCGATTCGACTCCAATTCGTTAAGCTACACATCATGCTATGTCACACACAATATGTCAACCACGTAGCACACTGTATGAAAATAGGAGTCAGCGAGTTTTCAGCATCATGATCCATAAGATGATCGAAAGCAGGCAGAAACACATCGGCTTGGAATCACATCTGGCGAAGTAGACCAGTTCAGTTAAGGTCATCATCATATTTTTGCTATTCGCAAGACGTGCTAATTGTTTGACATTGATAATTTTTACTGACGGCGAGGAGTAGTTTTTTCAAGTCAAAATCAAGGTTGTTCAGTGAGTCACGTGATTTTCCCTGTAACTGGACTGTAAATTATACCGGACCAAAATGGAAGTGAACATGCAAACAAATGTTTGATTTTAATCATCAGGTTTCAATCAAATCGATTGTCCACCGATTTATTCAGTTTCACACAACCAAATTTGTAGACAGCTTCAAGAAAGAGAAGTTCGCGCGATTTAATGGCCATAAATCGACGGTTTAGCAAGCATATCAAAACAGTGGCTCAGAAAGAATGGTTTAGGAGTATCGCAATCAACAAAACAGACCATAACAACAATAAAGGGTTTAAGTCTCTTCGAACATTTAACAAGCGTAGGACAGTTGTGGGACATACAATGTGTCGTGATCCCTCAATATAGTCCCCTCATGAGGGATAACCGAACTGGTCTCTGTTCGAGGCGTAGGTCCGTGCGCCCAGAGAGCTTCATAACCAATCCAGACTTAATGTACTCAAAAAACTAAACAGCAGTTCTGGTTGAAGAGGTCTTTAATATAGATATCTAACACTGTGAAGTACAACCATAGACGAAGTACAACACACATTGTGAAAAGAACAGAAACAAACGGGCGAGTAAAAAAGAACAACAGTAAATTCGAGGGGTTAATAATTCTCCGCACAATCACCACTGGCTGTGACTTTGACGCGCACCAGACAAGATTTCCAGACACAAAGAGATAACGGTTTGAAGGGGAGGAATCCACATCAAATAACTGTTCGCCGCACTGCATCACTCAATAGATTCAGTATTCAGCTAAGGTGTAGGGGATACATGACATAAGAATACCACGTCTAGACTAATGAAATGGATGGTCGCATTAGGCACGAAGATGACCAGGATCTTCTCCAACAGTACTGGTATTATCTGTGTTGAAACATCAACTATTTCGAATGCTCTTGCTCAACATTAAATGCGTGAAAAGTGTGTTGCCCACACGCGATTTAGGTCCGACAGTAGCCGATAACCCGACAGGAATGAGCCAAAAGCGAGTTTTTTTTCAACTGCTCTGGGAACAATAAGGTCAAAATTTTGATAGACAAACACAATTCAACAATGCTGCCGCTGCGGCTGGATTGATCAGTACGTCCTTAAAATAACTGGACCCCACAGGCCTCATTGGTTCGGGCACACTATATGCATGCCGATCACAAGTTTGTAACGTCGAACCCTGTTTACGCATACCGAGTTCGACTGGAAGCTACAGTCTGGTAACCAGTGTATGTCTTGGGTTCGAAATATGAGAGCTTGGTTCAATAAGGCACTCCCAGCTTCCAGGGTGATGTCCAAACAACGAGCAAATTTGGTTGGCGATCCATCTGAAGATGGTAACAAACGGCACTTGCCATACCCAAAATTAGATTTCTGCACCGTAAACAGTTTTTTAATCCATGCTATTCTTGTCACTTAACCACCTTGTTCTATTTCATATAGTTGATTAGTTCGCATCAAGTTGGATAAGCGCATTAACAATACGGCCTTCGGTGGAGCGTATGTCGGAAAAATGGATATTCAACCGAATGAACAAATAATCAAAATGCAGTCCGCAATGGTTGAGTCACATAGTCCATGTGCCAAGAAAACGGTCGTCGCATAGTTTACTGAAACCAACAACAGTAGAGTATAGCCGCTGATTTTTGTAACGAAACACGAAGACCGTGACAGTACTGTTGAGCAAAGTTGGCAGACGGTGCCATCGTCGCCGGGATACCTCATGATCACTCAAACCGCTGGTTAAAAACGCTATCCAAAATGACAGCGCTCCGCGGTCCATGACGTGTCTGCATTTACGATAATAATGGTCCTTGTATCGAATCGAGTTTTCTCTAATTTTTTGCTCCGAGACCCTTTCCTCCTCTACAAGTACATTCTTCGCAACTGTTGCGGTGACGTTTGGCTCTAGCCACATTACCAATTAGTCAGATTCATGGTCGTTGAGTGAACAGGTTTGCCGTGCCCCTGATGCTAACTAATGGTAATTGGTCTAATGTTAAACAAAACAATACGTATATTAGGACCATAATGCCACAGTCTGTGAAACTTCCACACAAACAACAGAACGTGGACACAGCCGCAACAGGCAGGTTGCCTGCACAAAAATCAACAGATGTGTATCGAGGCCATTTTGGAAGCATTCATAACACTCGCAAAAAAGTGGATATACGACATACAGCCTTACTTGAACACAACCATCCAGGGTTTTGTACAACACGTGGGCACGTTTTTTCATAAAGTTCACATCCCGTTCAGTCGAATTCGAATGCTGTCCGTTACGGATGGGATTGGCAAAGCGGTTATTAAACTCGCGAAACGTCCCAAGAAGGTTCGGCTTCACGAAATTCACCATAGCGTGATCTGAGGAATAAATAGTTGTGATAAGAAAGTGAGACGCGCAAAAGAAGCTTGAGAGTATGTTCGGCAGGATGCGCACCCCGATGAGAAACTGGATAAGCAACGTCAAATCGTACGCGTTGACAAAGCAGTAAGCGAATGTTGGAAGTCCGTTTGCAATAAAGCCAAAAGTAGCGAAAGTTTTGAAGAGTAGAATCCTGATTTTTTTTTTAAATTGCCGCAAGACGCGCTAGCACTGGCGAGTCAGGAGTATCATGCGTGAGATCTGGCTTCAGTTCGAATGTTTCTACTAAAAGTATCACCACGTCCCTTCGTTCTTTCTATCAGCAGGAAGTTAGTTTATTCTACTTTAGCAATGAGTGGTCCATATGAAATTTGCAGGCTTGTTTTCAATGTCTATGCCCCTAAGAGAACAGCAAAAGCGACCTCCCTCACTTTCAAGCTGTCTCTGGTGTGCGAGATAAAGATGAAAGACGGTTGTGAATGTGGGAACACAGTTGAACCGAGGCCCATTTGGATTGTGCAAGAACATGAGCGTTGCTATTTGTCATGCTAAACATTTTGGAGTGAAATTGGCAATTTAGCTTGCTTAACTGTATTGAAGGTCGCAAATTTGATTACGTAGCCTATACAATGTTGACCAAGACAGAGTACCGTCATTATCAAATATCACACTCACCAGAGTGGACATTACAGTCAGCCATCTGCAACTGAACGGACTATCAGTGGTGTAGGCAAGTTCGTCGTTATGGCCGGTGTGTGAAACACTTAGATCAATGAGGCCGACAAAATGTAGACTGATGAGTCAACGTGTCAAACTCGACCCCACTTTGAAAAAAGTGCAAGTAAGCAATGAACGTAAGAAACAAAAAGTCATACACAACCGTCGAAACTGACGCTATTTTCAAAAAATTTGAGAAGGTAATTGTAACGCGTTACACTGAAATTGCTTCAGATCGTTGTTTACTAGAGTTGATAAATATTTCGTTACAAGGTTGTAAGGTGGTACATCAAAGAAAGGAAAACTCGCCCTAAAAATATGTTTCCTAGACCTATTCTTACTTACATTCACTGAGATTGTTTTGCAATGGAGTGCCGGTTAGGATCACGCGTCTTCGCGTGCGAATTTGTGAAATGGCTTTTGATAAACCTGATTTGTCGTTCTTTAAAATATGTCCCTCATCGCAGATCACAATGTCTGGACCGGGATCCAGAAGGGCTTGGGTGATCGACTCTTTGGAGAATTTATTCCCTCTTTTGCGTCCTCGAGTATTGATGAAATTGCGAAACATATCATAGCCGATCAGCATAACGCCACCCTGTAAGGAATTTTTGAAACTTTCAGGTGACCATGGGCTAAACAACCATGTTGGAAAGTGTTTGCGTGACAGAACGCGCATCAAGTTTGAAAATAACAGATAAAAATAAAAGCAAACACAATATAGATAAATTCCGTTTAGTGCAAAATGAACGATGATCGAAGAAGACTAATAGGACAGTGGAAAGATGTGAGGAAAAAGACGTGTTGAACTAAAAGTCATGATGGATTTGGCGTTAAAAAAATCTTTGTAGAAGTGAATAAGCGCGTTAGGCCACTGGTATAATTGAAACCCTAGAACATTTTGATTTACATAAACAGGGCAATCAGAAAGCAAATTATGACACGAATTAAGTTCACGCATTCTCACGAGCCGTAATGGTAACAAGAAAATAGAAGGAGCGCTTCATGAATAAAATGACAGACACACGGATCGATCCGGATCGTGAGTGGTACACCTGAACCCACAGAAGAAAAAACAATAAACTTGCATTCTAGTGCATAGGACAGGTTGCTAAAAAAACATTTTATCGTACAGTCATCATGTTTACTGTCTAAAAATCGTTTCCCTTCTGTATGCGACCAAACCACACTAGAGGTTAGGAGATGGATGCTACTCAGCAATATGTAGCGACTTGACTGATCTCTTCTAAACCCGACCCACCGCTCTTCATTTACTCGAAATATCACGTTCAACTCATTGCCATATCTCTAATGCATTTATCCGTACATGTTCCTTGATGAACCCGTTGAACTTGTGATGTATGCATTCAGGCCAACCATCGCTCAGGCACGTTGTATTCAATGCTGCAATGTGCCCCGACATCACCCCATATATTAAGGGAGAGTGTGAACTACAATAACGGCTATGGTCATTCGACGAAATCATTGACAACCAACGTTCAACAAGCTCAATGGCAACAGCGTTAATGTTGATACCATCCGGACATCCGGTTTGTGTTTAGTATGACCTCTGGCCACAAGTGTCGTTATACACTTACACGTGAGGCATCAAAGGGAATAACCGTTCAATGTTACGCAACATGATGAGCGGTATGACGGCACTGGTTACACGACAGCACAACACTTGTGCACTATTTTCGCCATGAAATAATCCCTATTCGTTCCTCTTTTGTACTGTTTGGATTTAACTTTAATCGCCCAATCAAAACAAATTTGATAACTGATCACACACTTCTCGTCGCATGCGAATGCCAATATTTTACTGTCAAAATAATCCTTGACACGACTTTACAACTTGTTTTGTGAAATATCCGTACTAGACACTTTATCCTTATAATGTCACCGAATTGAATATAAACTGTCGACATTAATCCCAGATTGTTCGCTGCTTGAAGTGTCTCCACGTATTTGCTGCCTATTATGAAAGATTTCTGGTGAACTTAATTGTCCGAGTTAGCGCACACGTGTCCACAGGTAGGTAATATCTGTCAATCGCTCCGAACGCCTACAGGCATGAACGTCTTATTACTCGTTTTCTTTTCAAGGTATTCAGAATGTGTATTTTACTGGTGTAGATGCAACCAGCATGTACCAATGCAAACTTCCCGTTTCTATTCGAGGGAAGGATTTTAATGTTGGATACGTCCCAACAACTCGACTGCAAACGAATTCGAAACACTGTAGGGCAATGCAGACAGACTGCACTATTACTCGAAAAGCATTGATGCTTACTGAATTACACTGATGAATTCACAATCCGGGATGAGTGGTGGATAATCAAACAGTCCTCAGGTTGTCAGGTGAACCAGAGTGAGACAACTTGTCAGTCATGTCGGACCATTTCGAAGACTACATAAGATCTAACTCTACTGTGCGTGAAGAAGGTGGAGCCGGAGATGGGCTAGTTTAAACGCATATTTAGAATCGGTTTGTCGAGATGCCCAGTACACGTGAATCACTTGTATGCACCATGTTTCCGTTCGCACGAAGTTCAAAATGGTCTAGATTAAAACCGCAACACTCGGGAGAAACACGCTCCCACCAACAACGTCGAAAGCTTAACAACAATTATGCAAAATGTACGAGGCAGTGACATGGTCCGTTTCCATTCAATAAAAAGAGTATGAGTGGAGAACGAACCATGAAGTAGTACATTATACACTTTGAGAATATGAAGCACATTCTATACACGTCAGTTTTATCGCACCATTTCTACAACGCAGTCTACCTGTCCTCGGCAGATGGACGAAGCATGTTAGCGTCATGTAAATAATCCATCCCGAAAATAAACTTTACAAGATCATTGAAACCATCACGAGCATCTTTGAAAATATAATCCGACTAACGTGAAGCACATTATCAAATACCTAACACAGTTAAAGAGCTAAGTAAGAAACTATAGATTCACGTGTACTTCATCAAGCGCGACGGTGAAATATACTGTCTGAGTACAGTCATCGAGTTGACTGCTTCTGAACAACATTTAAAAAAGCACTTGCCTTACGAAACCAGTGTTTGAGCACATCCACTCGATACTTGAAATCCGCCTTAGAAGCTAATTCGAATACATCGATCTGATCGTTCTCAGGAAGCCACATTTCCCATTCATGTTTCCAATTGAGCAGCGTGTTCACTGGACAAATGACCAAACATCGATGGATGTTCAACACGTCCGCATGCATGATTAACGTGTGAATAAATGCGATCACGGAGAGTGTCTTGCCAAGTCCCATGCAATGAGCCAGAATAGCTCCGCCCATTAATTCGTTCGGGGATTTTTGTTGACGTTCCACAGACTCAATCACGCAATCCCACAGAAAACGAACAGCTGAGAAGGACATAAAATGCAATTGACATACGAATAGCATAAACAGGGAGAGGTTAAGTGAAGCCGCTCGTTGCTGCAGTTTTTGATAAGGTGAGAAAAAGACAATCATCCATTACAGACAGTTTCCTGAAACTTCTTTCGAAAAATACCACTTTGAAAATTGTTAGGCAAACCGCACGTTCATAGTTTAGGTTATCCATATGTACCAAACATGATAGAAAACTGACAGCACACGTCAGGAGCACTAAGGTTTCGAAAGATCGTAAATCCCGTAAACTTGCAACGCGTTCGAACGGAAAGTGTCACGGCAATTTGACCATCTAAGGAGTGATCTGATTAAAAAAAACAATGCCTGCATTACGAATGAACACCACCGACATATTCGTCTAGGTAGGACAAGTCAGGTCGGTCGAAAAACTAAGATTACCTTCAACAGTGACAAAAACATCATGTTCAAGAAAAAATATATTAATATTTACACAACGTTTGAAAAGCTTTCTGGACTTTGAAACTTACCATCCACTTGGTGAGGTTTGAGGTGTTTCAAAATATCCGAATGAACTCGAATGGAGGGGGCTGAACCGTCTGTAGATTTTTCCAGAACCAACATTTTCGTAACCACATTAATACCGGCACCCTCTTGCAGGATGCAGTCGTTGTACTGAAATTCACATACAGGTTAAGGACAAGCGAAAGTGCGAGCGTACAAATAGGGACAGATGGCAAAACGAAAACCATCCAGCTGGACAGCCGGAACCAAATTGTTCAGTGCACAATGTCGGTTAGGAACAGTAACTGCTGATTCACAGAACGTACGACCGCTACAAGCAAAGAGACCATACGATTGTAGATCATATAAAGATACAAAAGTACTGCTTACAAGAACAAACGTGCGACCAACAGAAATCAAGCTTAAAATAAAAACTCAAAGTAATGGGTATAAGGTAATATGCCACGAAGACTGGAAACAAGCAACAAGAAGAATGAAGGTATATGTGAAGGTAAAACCCTCAGGTATGTCAACGTATGCGTATGAGAGCCAACTGATAAAAAGAAACGGACACGGTCTATTTCGTGGTAGGCAAACAAACCTTTACGTCGCTACCGGTGACACTCTGTCTTGGATTGATGTGTTGGCGTTGTGTACTACTCACTGACGACAGTTGGTTACTGGACAACCGGGCGTCACGGCAAACACTTCAATAATAATTTTATCCAAAAAGGTATTACGGAAGTCAGCGCCTACCACAAATCTCTCTTTTAACTACGTAAAGCAGAGGATTAAAAAATGAGTGCACACGCAACGGAATGATGAGATCATATTCTTGAAAGATTGAAATCTTTTTTTAGAAAATATATCCGTTCATCATTGTTGGGAGAAAATACTTCTATCCAAGAATTCACTTTATTTACCAAGAAAATTGTAATTTTCATTTTCGACGATTGGAACGTCCGTTATTTTATTTGACTTTTAAGTTTGGTGCTTACAACCCGATTGGTCCCATAGGTGACTTTCCCTCGATGTCACCAAAAACCCTTAAATACAACTGTTGTACACCAGTGTTTCACTCTCTGGCCACGCAGTAAGTAAAACTGGTTCGAAGACGGTCTTCTTCCTTACTTGCTGAGAGGGTCAAAAGCGCGCGGATCGTATTCCGTTACACGCGCACATGATTTCGCGGTTTGCTGTTATATCAAGCGTTGCTTCCACGATCGCGAAACTATCCGTGGTTCTCTGTGTTTATTCCTGCCTTCTTCTCTCAGGGGTTGTAAAAACCATCATCATCATCATCATCATCATCATCATCATCATCATCATCATCATCATCATCATCATAGACAGCAATACATCAGTGGTTCACACTGATGCTTAACTGCCACACAACCACGAAGAAAAAAAAAAACCTATATGGGAAGAAAGAAGAAAAAGAGGAGGGAGAAGTGGACCTAACTACTAAAAAAATAGCTACGTCTATATTCAACAACATCAAGGTGCCTACACCTTGCAAACAAACAACCGAGCTGTAAGTGAAAGTAAGGCGTCATCAGCATTTTCAGCCTTGAACCGTACTGTGACATGGGCTGTCGCCGGTCCTGACAGTAGATGACGAAGCCGTAGAGTAATAACCAAGCATAAATGTGACAAAAACATCTGTTGTGGCCGCAAAAGACGCTTGGTCTGCGAAGTTGTGTATTGCACGAAATCCCTTACAAGTTATGTGAAAACATAGGACAACGAACGCGTACACTCATTTGCATGGCTGACGTGTATCCGCACACATTGGGCAGCAGTACATTGTCATTCGCCTTGGTGACACGTCCCCCATAGTGCATACACACGGTTCCAATAGTCGCCTTCTGGTTGCTCGTCTTCCTGGTGTTGAGACTTGATTTTTAGTTCCTTAATGTACGGACTATACTACACATAAACGAAGGTACATGTTACATAACATGCAAAAAATGTGGGTCCATGAAAAAAAGAAGTCGACAAACGGAGAGATAAAGGCTTGCCGGTGACAGTGACACAATCATGTCCGAGAGCGTTTTCAAACAACGCAAACTCCTCAACCACGCTCAGCAGGCCTGCCTAGGCTCTGACAGCTAGTCACAATGACATGGCCTAGCAACCTTGGGGCTTCCTTCAACAACCAGCAGCCATATTGAATTGTCTGCTCGACAACCATCACGATCGTTTGCAAACTGACACAACTATCTTACAACCTCTCCGAACAGAAACGGTAACCTCAGTGTTCACATTTAATGCATCCACTGTCGACTCAGCATAAATGGCAATACACCGATGGTCGACACTAACGCTTGACCATTATACAAATGTGCGAAGAACAAAAACCAGTTTACAATGGAAAAAGAAGGGGCCTAACTTCTAACATAACTCCACGTTCACACTCCGACATTCAATATATTAGTGCCTATATTTCGAAAACAAACAAGTTATAAATAAAAGTAGAGCAAGCTCTGCAAGACATCGTCCACTCAGTTTTTACCGTTCCGCTTCACGAAGTGTACTTGCATCACAAAAAAATTAGCTAAATAATAACGCCGTTAAACACGCTTAGTTGCCATCTAGCCGTAGGGGATACAATCAATCACAAGGGCCTCAGCCCAGGAAACATACGGGACTTACAGTGGATTACAAATGTGGCAACTGTCTTAATTCTCCTATGCCAACCTCACTTACTTATGCTGGTTGAACTGTAAGAGAACACGGTTGAGCGTTTGCAACAGACAATTCGGTCGCGCTTGATGTGAGGTCAATGGCACAGTTGTCGATAAGGTTGCTTCATAAAATCGTGGTTAGAGTTCAAAACCCACCGTGGTAAGGATATGCACTACTGACCAGCTCCAACAAGAGCGAAATTCGACTCAAGTGCCTCTTTCTTAAGAACGCTGGCTGAAAAATTTATGGGGATACGAGAATTCCAATCAGTAGTAAGGGTGGGATAATTTATAAACCTCCTACTATTTATCAGTAATTGTTGCACCTGAGAGAAAAACCCGCTTGGTAGAGAACCCAAAGGTTTTAAACAAGTGCAGCATGTAACGACTGAAAAACGGTGGAAAGATGGTGTGTTAAAAAATATGTATAAATATGGACAGATTACTCACCTCTTTTTGTTTTTCTGCGATCCGTCGTCGACGCTCACGTTCCTGTGCCTCGGCTGTTTTGGTAGTCTTAGAAATATGTGAGTCATTATATATCTTCCGAATACGCTTTCGACTTTTATGCTCGCCTACACTACCGTCAGAATCAGTTTGTGATGCCTTCACATCCACGGCCTTACCGTCTGGAGACTTGTCCGCTGCATCTTCAGATTCCGATTTCCGTCGAACACGTGCCCGTTTTCGAGGACGTGATCTAGCCGATTGACGAGCAGCTGATTTTCTGACAGGCTTTTCAGAGTCCGACGATTCACTTGTAGTATTAAGACAACCGAATTGGCTTTTTCTACAGTTCTTTCTCCGGACACGGACGTCTTCTAAAACTTCACTGCTATCAGAATCTTCCGGTTTGCATTCAGACTTTGAATCATCGGAAGAGGCTTGTAATGATTTTAGGCGTTTTCTGCTTCGTTTGACACCTTCCAGCTCGGAACTTTCGCTACTGGTCAAATCGGAATCGTCATTTGGGAAACGATAGTTTCCGGTCCGAACAGTCTTTTTTACCCGATTACGCGCGAGAATTTGACTTCGCGTACCATCACTTTCGGGACTTGCTATTTTGATGTTCGGAGGCATATCTTCCTCGTCTGCAACGGAATTTGTTTGCCTGGTAAAACAGAAGTGTGATAATGCAGTACGCAAGCAGAAATATCGTTTGGAAAGCGCAATCTCCAGAATCTAGTATTGTACCCGACTGCACGTATTATGTCACATCTAGCGTTTCCTAGAGAGGGGAACAGATATGAATCTGTAACATCTCCGTGATCCATAAATTTCCATATACCTTCAGTGGGTGCAATATCAGATGGACTAATCGGTCACTGGACACTCACGTTAGCAAACACATTCGCAATTGGTTGCGCGCACAGCGTGATACCGTCGGCAAGCATTCGGCACGAAGCACCTGTTTGAAAACGGATGGGCTAGGAGACATCACCATTTTCGAGGCGCTATCACTTGAACACATTAGTTTATCCTCAGATATTCAAAAATAAATTGTAGTGATATTGCAGCCATCCCAGTTTGTAGGCAATTAGCTGAACTTGCCACAGTCATGTATAGTCGTAGCGACTTGACTCTGATATTACAAGTGCTAACTTCTATCTCTCTCTCTCTCTTTGCTTCTGTATGCCCAGAATGAATGCATGGAATTTTGTGCCGATTGACATGGCAGGACTTACGCTCTTTAAGTTTATTCTCATAAACAGAGAGAAATTCACTGCCATTCCATTACAAGTTGGGTACTTTCTACTGTCCTTAGTTGTTGCACCTCCCTTCCGTACACGTTGAAATCTACCGACCATCTGTAATTGGTTTGCAAACTGCGATCTCGTAGACAAAGGTGCACGGAATCCCACTCTGGCACTTAGACATTGGTCGTCGGCTTCATTCCTTGGTGTGTGCAATGCTAATGAGATCCAACGAGCAAGAAACAGCCGGCGCTAACTCCACTGGTAAGCATTGGGATCAACTGCTTAGTAGTTTGCATGTCAACCACAAACGGTTTATCGATTTCCGCAAATCAGAATTATGATAGATAGTGAAAGTAAATCGCATATCTTTGCGCAACCTAAGTAATCGCGAATTCATCGTCTAGTTGGTAGGTGTTTTGGCTACCACTCTGACACATTCATTGGTCGTGGGTAGACAAAAGCCAAAAATTCCAGGCAAAAGACATTGAAAACAACTAGGGAATGAGGAGACCGATGATGCAATTGAGATAATCGATCAACAGCTACCATTAGCAATGTGCTACCAACACGCTGTTGGTGTAGCACAGCGTTGGTTAAATCAATGTTCTTTCCTAACCTTCTTCGATTAGCTAGTACGATTAGCATAGTACACACATAAAAGTCAACTAGAGCACGACACAACCCAACACATCATAGACTGTAGATAGGTACGCAGGTATGACGCCAATTAACATGTACTTGCTAATGCACAACGTCAAAGTGGCGGACTTTGAACAGCCTGCGAAGATATTCAACCAATGGCGATAACGAAAACCGTCAAACTCAGAGTGTGGGTGCTGTTCAGGTTAGAGTATAAATATCCAGGCTTGCTGCTTAGCCTGCAAACAATCGATCAGCAAACTCGGCAACATCAGTTGTGCAACCTGGTCACTTCACACGAACAAATAAAGTTGCGTGTCTATCAGACCATTTGTCAACGAACAAAACAACATCCGCGAGCTAATCTCTATCTGACGAGAAGGATTAAGATCTCTATGTTTACGTAATAACAGGACATCTGTTAGGACTTCTGAAGCACTTTTGAAATCCACCTATAATTACGAGTCTAAACAAAATGGAACGTTGATTAGAGAAGAGAGCTGCAACTATGGCAACACACAACAGCACGCTTGTGCACAAACGATCAGACTGGAACACATTGCGCATAGTTGCGGCTTTTACTTTGAGCGACACCTTGCAAGAATCTCTGCTGTTTACAACGAAACTCACATTACGCACCCTAACAAATGACTCCATCCCAAGCTCACGAATGTTAGTGAATGTTGATCTGCATAGGTTACCGGTAGGTTCCAAGTGTATCAAAGTAGCATAGATATTACCCACAACTTCAGATTCAGCTAGTCGAGACTGACTACAATCAACAAACGAGCACGGGATCCAACTTTAAAGCGAATATTCTTCAACAGAAAAGTTCGATGTAATTGTCCACATAAAAACGTGAACATCATGGTAGAATAAATGAGCTGTGCTATGGAGACAAGTTGAAACCAGTAAGAAGAGGAGGGGCAATGTGATGGTTTTAGGGGGGACAAAGTGAAGCAGAGGCAGCATTGAGGGCTGACACTTCAATTTGCAGTATTGTATCCAGAAATATCTAGCTAGCGCGAAGGAGAAACCTCTGGTCTGCAAACAACACAGGAACTTGATGCCGCGTAACATCCTAGAAGACTATGTAAAGTTGTCAAGCTCTGAAAAACGAGAGACCAATTTACAGGTTGTATGCTTGGAAGCAGTGTCCATGTCAGGGCTACAGAAACACCAATATAGCATTTTCTCTCTCTCAAAACATGAAACGTGGAATAATCAAGACATACCGCTTATCAACACTGGAACAATCCAACGAAACGACAGGCTTCATGAGTTTGCGAAGTTCACCGGTATATTTCGAGGGGTTTGATAACTCAGCGGCGTCAGAATCATTCATTTCTTCCCGACAGTGCAATTCCCTCGTCTCTTCTACTATCCTCGACTCCGTCCGATGTCGGCGTATTAGTTGATGTTCCGGTTCCTCTGTGCTTTCATCCGAACTACTCTGAAGCAACTGGTTGCGGTAGTTCAAATTTGTAACATATTCCGATTCAGCCTCATCCAACAGAGCTGATCGAAGAGGCTCTTTGGCATGACAGAGCGATTGATCGCTCGTCGTTACAATTTGTGTGTCAGCTGCACCGATTTCTGGCTCAGACTTTCTTACATGGACCGGATCGTCTTTTGGAAAATCGTCACCTAAACTCTCCTCAATGGACCAGTCGTCATCATCGAGGTCGCTCAAAAGCTTTTTGCGCCGTTTGTTCGGCTTCTGTGACCTGTTAGGCTTCCCGAACTGTGCGTTGGGAAAATATAGTGGAATAGTAAACAAACAGGAGAGGCCATACCAGGGTGCTGACAAAAAGGAAGCCAGATACAAATATAGCGGAGTTATGTGGAATTGACGAATATCAACAGAACCGGCAATCGTTCGCGATTTTGTTATGCCTGTCACAATACAGGTTAGCATTTGCACCAGCTAAACGATCGCTTTCATACCGGAGAACATTCGTGGCAAGAGCAAATGTCATTCGGGATGGATGGAGGCACAAAACACTTTTAATCGTGAACTTGCGTGCATGTTAACTTTTAAGAGCATCAGGCTTATTACGACATAATTTTGAATGCACTGATTATAAGAATGTGAAATAAGATACATCGGTTAGCTGACAGTAAAACACATCTCACAATCCACATATCAGCAATAAATAAAATGGAAAGTCTATTCACCTTTTAGACAAATTCGGAGGAACATCAAAACAACCATTACGTCGGCAATTAAACATAAGTCTTTAGAAAGACGATCCTGTAAACCGAAATCATTAGCTTTCTGGAATAGTGAACAGCATTAAGCGGAAGTTCTTTGCAAACAATTCGTCCCAATGATCACCATCGAAGTATACCTTCAATCACTTTTGCAGAACCTTAAACGCTTGTAGTAAAATTGGACTTTCAGTTCTGTATCGCTGAATAGAATCGCCTTCTGAAAAGTCGCAACCAAGGTAGAAGTTGTATTTTCGCGATCTGGGAAGTTTGTGATCACGCGTATATACCTACTGCGCCCGTTGACTTTGTTTGAGCGGCATCTCATTTGTTGCACGGCACCGATTCGACAGACACTACTAGTTTGCCTATTTTCTGGCTAACCTACAAGTGATTATCTAGGAAAATTTTCACACAAATGTGATATTCAGCTACACTGAGTCACAACGATTTTCACGATACCGCTTGGAGTTTGTAAACAAATGCCATAATGACAATCTTGCGAGACCGGTACATATACCCGTGATGTTAATATGCTATAATACTCTTCCTAAATCAATGGATGATACCAGGCAAATAGATAGAAACTATACTAACGATACACGTCTGATGAAAAATTGCAGTTTGGCAGAAAAAGAACCGTTTACCTATTACCAGGTCTGCTCACATACTGCGGATGGCGCATAAGTTAATGCGCTATGTGATCCGTAATAGTGTTAATTATGTTTATGGTGAGGCACGTGAGATGTACACATTTAGAATGATGAGATCAAATAGATGATAATGAATTTCCTCCATCACAGTAATGTTTATATAATGGACAACTAAAGACGAACTAGTGACAAACGTGATATAAAAGATAAACTTACATGGATTTTGTCCTCAGAGTGGATTGTTTTACCTGAAACAGAAGAAAAATATTTTGTAGCGTTACAGTCAGCCCATCAGCAGCAGTACATCGAAGTTCGTCTATTCAACCGTAATTGTTTGTACGATATTCCCTTAATCGGAAAAGGAAGTTTTGAAAACTACCCACATAATCCGTGGCAATCAAGATTGGTGGATCTTTTTTTTGAAAACTTCACACAATTATCGTAGATTAAAAATACTGCAGGGAACTTGTGTCCCAGCAAAAAAGTTGTGAATCTAATCGAAAAAATCCACGGCACCGGAATATACCATTAACATGAGAAGTCTGATTATAGAAAAGCGGATAATTACTTTAATGCAACGGTTTTCTAAACCATATACAAAGAGAAAACAAGATAGGATACACAATATCGGCTGATAAGAAACCGAGAAGAGTGACCACAAAGGGCATAAGTTTTAACGTTCAATTTGAACATATAATAGTCGTGTGTATAACACGACAATGTCGATGACCATAGCGTAAGTTATAAACCAAGACTTCAGTGACAACTTATTTGCTGAGATACGGATGGACACAGAACCGGGACTACGGAAAGCTTACCAGTTTCTTTTTCTCTGGTACGCTTTTGCAAACTGTCGCACGCCCGTTCCAAGGAAGCGACTTTGGCAGACAGTTTATTTAACTCCGATTCCGAATCGTGTCCGGAAGCTGAGGCGATGGTATCTTTTGTACCGCACTGCACCTGTGTACGTAAAGGATTGAAAAAATGCAGCATCCACGGAACAATGAGTTAGGGTACAACGAGAAGCTCATGCATCTACAGGAACGACATTTAAAAACAACCTCTGAAATGGCTTTTAAATGAGTGTAGAAATTAAGTTTGAAGGCCACTGAATCGATCTCAATCATCAACCTACGGTACATGGCACTTTCAACGATTTGCAAAGTACCCCGAGCCACCTCTGAACTGCCAGGGTGCGACAATCATCATCAGCAAAAGCGATCGCAATTAAACCCCGCGACCTGAATTTGCAGACCCAAAAGCAATTAGCAGAGGTTCTACATCTCTCGATACAGACCACCGTAAACCACTCCAGTCTCAATCAAACGCGAACCCTGTGAGACCAGTCGGACTCCTATTAAGCGTTTAGTCCACACTCACTGACATAATATCACTCTCACAGACTGTCATCTAAACATTCTCCAATCCCATCAAGATCGTGTATTACCACATTCTGGTCGTAAGTGGAAATGGAATAAACCTCGTAAGTATTTATACTCAACGAGAACAATTGAAAATGGTTGTTCGCAACCTTGACGTGTCTATGAATATTCAGAAAATAAGCGAACGATATCTATGAGCGATTAACCAAACACAAACTGTATGCTTGGGTATACTAGAGAGTTAGGTGCTACGCGAAAACCCACAGAGAAGAACGTGAACAGTCCAGTTGGAATTGCTACAGGTGACACACATGACGACAGAATTCAGTGGCAAAAACAGGCAGAGCGGACCAACTGATGGACGGATGGCCAGAATCCAGTATCAGCTCATCATCAACTGTAACTACCGAAACCGGGAAATTTGTGCGGTAAATTCAACTAAACCATTAAAAAGAAAACAAGTTCATACCTCGACGTACGGAATCGTACGTGGGAATAATGTTAACTGGCACATAGATATAACATAGTATTTGTAGAACGTGTTTAGAAGAAACAGTATCATCGCAGAAAACGGATACCTTAGCAACAAATAGTCAGTACCACCATCGCGCACCTTAACAACAAATTGTAAAGGGAATAGGACATAAAAATTATCTGCATACACAATGTAACAGAACGTTACGAAATCTTCATGTTCAATGAGTGTACCTTTCGACAGAACCTAGATAGTCAAAAAGACAGAAAATCATTAGAAAACTTACTGACTCATGCATCTGACTGACCACAGTTGAAGACAGACAATGCTGTGAAGCATGGTCCAGGTGCACGACGGACGTGTCACCAATGTGGTTTCGAATGTCTGGGAAACATATAGAAATAAAGAGGGTGAGTTGTGGGAAAAAAGCGTACTGCAGTCTAAAACTGACATCTCATACATATACGCACGGATGAACCAACTACTCAACTGTTCATCCGACAATGGACAGAACACAATCCAGGAACGGCGAAGGATGAAGCTTAGCTATTTCATTATGATTAGAAAATACAACGTAGCGAAAGGCCTCACTTGTGGTGAATCATAAAACTGAATACATCGTATTTGTCACAATTTTATTAGGTATTCTTTGATGGGATAAACAGAGGGAGAACGGATACATGATGACGGACAAATCAATGTGAAGCAGTAGGCAAGACGCCACGTAAAAATGATTTTTGTTCGGTGGATCATGGTAGGTCAAGAGCCTGGAAGTAACAGTTTGGGGTGCACAGGGATTCGTTATACAAAAGAATTTCGATAGTTTCAGCAGTCGACAGAATTCGACAACTATCTGATTTCCATTAACGGACCGAAACGCACCTGACCCCGTGGTCTAGTGGATAAGTGCTTGAACTACAATCTGCCACTTATTCACGGGTCGTGGGTTCGATTCTCCGGCGTGCGTGGTGCTGATAAGACCCAACTAGGTCGAAACAGCTGTCCATCACTTCGCTGGTGGTCATTAGGACCAACTATCTGCAAAAATTGTAACGTTTGTCTCGGAAGCAACACTTGAGAGCTGTCAAGCGCGGCTTACAACGATTAATACGACTTTCTTATCCGTTAAACATGGTTCATCTTTCTCATTCACATGCCGCCAAACTCTGTTTGCGGATCTCCAGGATACTAGTTCATCATCCGGACATATTTCATAGATCCATCGGTCAAACAAGTGATACGATTCCCCTTCCATGAAAGAAAAAGAGGACTAATAAAAACGTTGTTTGATCGCCCCTCAGAGGAGAGACAGTAACTGTCCTGTTAACTGCAACCGATGGCCCTGAGATTACGATTTCCTATCAGGTTAAAGTCACAGAAATTAACAAACGTTCTGAGCGACGTTTTGATTACCGATAAATAATGTGGGATCTTGATTGTCACAACGAGACTGGACCTTGACGTGGTGTGACGGCTTGCGCATCTCGATGACCTATTGGGCTAAACTGGACGGTGTGGCCACCACACCGATAGAGTCACTCATACCAGGCAGGCCAATGGGTAGAGGTCTGACAAACCAGTCTCCTGGTCCTCCAGGTTGGGGGTTGGAAGAAGGTTGGCATCTTTTTCCGGAAAATGTACCAGTTCTGGTACATTGCCACCCAACCGCTGCCTTGCGGTACAGGCTTTTGAGCCAAAGGAGGTGAGATGGCGGCTAATCGAGCTCAGTGGCGTGAATGCTGTCGTTGTTTGGCCGAGTTGTCTGTGAAGTGAGTGCACTTAATGATGCGGGGCAGTGAAAGCCGTAAGGAAGCTGTCTTGCTGATGACGCCTTACTTTCACTTACAGCTCGGTTGTTTGTTTGCAAGGTGTAGGCACCTTGATGTTGAATATAGACAAAGCTCTTTTTAGTAGTTAGGTCCCTTCCAGTCCCTTTCTTTTTTCTTCTCCCTTCCTATACAAAGTTTGCTTATTTTCGTGGTTGTGTGGCAGTTAAGCATCAGTTAGAACCACTGATGTATTGTTGTTTATGATCAGAATTTTAAAAGAATTTACTAACCTTTCCAAGTCTCCTTCCCATTTAGCGCCCACTGAGTTGAACCAACAACGCGGCGGCGTACAAGTACACCTAGAGGATCCAATTGGTTGTTCATTTCGCATTTTCGCGTACATTATA
>LOND01001098.1:55049-76852 GCA_014220965.1 Paragonimus kellicotti
AAGCTATTTTTAGTAGTTAGGTCCCTTCCTCCCCTTCTTT
Source organism: Paragonimus kellicotti (assembly GCA_014220965.1). Taxonomy (NCBI): domain Eukaryota; kingdom Metazoa; phylum Platyhelminthes; class Trematoda; order Plagiorchiida; family Troglotrematidae; genus Paragonimus; species Paragonimus kellicotti. Next base: position 55,090 of record LOND01001098.1, read on the forward strand.
TTTCTTCTCCCTTCCTATACAGGGTTTGCTTTTTTCGTGGTTGTGTGGCAGTTAAGCATCAGTGTGAACCACTGATGTATTGTTGTTTATGATCAGAATTTTAAAAGAATTTACTAACCTTTCCAAGTCTCCTTCCCATTTAGCGCCCACTGAGTTGAACCACCAAGGCGGCGGCGTACAAGTACACCTAGAGGGTCCAATTGGTTGTTCATTTCGCATTTTCGCGTACATTATATTAACTGGAGAGCCAAGTTCGAAATGGCTACGATGTCAACCGGATTTACATCAAGACAGAAGTCGCAGAAGATCGCATCCATGCGACCCTTAGGCAAGCTGCACTGATCAACGGATGATCTCAACCGGATATACTATGTGAATGTGCGTATACAGTGGCCTCAACAGGAATTCCATAACCACGCCGTCTTTCCGACAACATATTTGATTTTAAGAATTAAACTGTATGTCTAAGACACACAGTTGAACCGACTGTCTGAGTTTAATCGGCAATGTATAGATATTCATATTACTACGCACTGAACAGTCCATAATCTCTATCGGCATGACATTGGTGAACGGTAACAGTACAAGAGAAAACACGTCCCGTCTAATTAAATTCACATTTTGAATACGTTCACAGAACCAAAGAAGTTGCGCAGGCACCGCCTAGACAGTTTCCGCCTGAAACATTTGGCAAAGAGCGGAGTATATTATCCAGTCCGACCGTAAAAACAAACCCAGCTTTTCTAATAAAACATGCTGCCAGTCAACAATATCTCGGTTCGCCAACGCTTGTACGACTGTCAAAAAGCTTTTATTGGTAATAAGAAAGTTAGACATAGTAGAGCGCACGAAATTTACCAAATATTCAGCTCACTTAGTGGTCTAAGTCATGCAATACCACCTCGACCTGAGGTGCGAGCTATTCCCTTGTTTGTGCGATTCATTGACCAGGACTCACAAAGTACGCATTTTACTACGAAACCAAGTAAAATACATATACATTCAAATAGGTGCAGTAAAAGTTTGCTGTCCGTCTGTCATGACGTGTAAAACCCGGCAAATCCGGTTTCTATTTCATCAAGACTTAAAGAGGGCCCGATGGCCTGTTTGAGATGAAAGTGGCGCCCGACTGTTATGCAGTGTTGTATGCAGCGGCAGTCTCACATTTCCTCTCTATTATTTACAATAAAAATAACAGTTGTAGTCTCAAATGTTTCCACGCAACTGTGTTTCCATTCCGGCGATCCAGATTGTGAAGTACAGCACAAACGTACATTACATGATTAACTGAAAGTAACTTCTAATCAGAAATTGAAACTTCACTCACTCTGTTCATGCGCACACACATTTCATGCTGTCAGCCAAGCCCGTGAGTAAATGATGTAATGGGGCCCATTGATGTTTGCTCGCTGAAGGGTCACGGCATAAACGTTTACCTCAACAACTTTTTGCACTTTTCAGTAAGGCATTTAACCAGTGAAGCAACTAGCATCGCAATACACCCCCACTTAAACGAACGTGCCTAAGTAGTGCGCCCTCATCAATCAACCTGAACAACGATCGCAGTCGATACCAACGCATTTGATCGATTCAATTATCTACAGCTGTTTGTAAACACCAATTACTCTCGGACAATCATACTAAGCCGATTAGGATGGCAGACGGTAGTAGCTTATGATCTTGTACGGTGACTCACCCGCACAGTTCATCAGTGATCATAAATCTGAGCAGGGATAACCAATGTGTATGTCATAATGAAACGATGATTAGGAGAAATAAAATAAAAGCCCGCTTCATATTACGAGAGACATTTTGGGATCATAGTTATAGTGGCCGTTCCGTCATAACGGCGCTTGTTATAGCAGCGTACTATCAAGTGCACGGTCTGAGTTACCACCTCAGGAATAAAGTACACGCATGGTTTCTCTTGTAGAGTTGTGTACCAAATACACGTTTACCATCAGCACCCATAATTGCTCAAGTATATCAAAAAAAGAAGTGTATTATACGGTGTTCAATTGACCTTTACTACCCCACGCAACACAACCTGATAAAGCAAGCAAATGGCTTAATTCGTACAATAAGCACAGTGAACGATCGAAAACAATGTGGGCTGAGATGGATAAGAAAAAGAAAACATTGTGTATGCTGATCATACCTTCGAGGAAAACCGAACTGGCTTGAATTGAGTGCCCTCTTTTTGACAACAGGTTCATCCACGGAATCTGAATAGAAGAACGATAGTAACGCGGATCGATTTGCCCTAATATTTGGAGAGCAACCGTAGAAAATCATGACTCAACATAGCTCCATATAGACATATATGTTCTGGTTTAAATGCACAGGCTCTAACTCATAAACCATACGTCGAATCCCATTAGGCTGACGACAGAATGGATTGCGTAATCATGAGAATCCCCTTAAAGCCGCTTATGCTGAAGAACTACTGTATCTAATTAGAAATAAAGTTGCAGTACAGAACATATGAAAGTGGAAAATAACAATCGGCAGATCATTTATCCCAAACAGATGAAGGAGCATCGACAAGGAGAGTCAATATGGGACCCTTTATAGTGCTAGTCAACAGAGACACTTCCAGCAAATCAAACGGAAACCCTGTTAAATTCGTCAATAACCTCTGAACGACCTACAGATTGGCATATGCAATATAGATGAACATGAAACAACTACTAGCAATTTGTCAGTAGTAGAAATTGAATACAACATTTCAGAGCCTTCCATTTATAAAATCACTCACCCTTCGAGTCGGAGCCGTGAGATGAATTGACTCCAGCCGCCTTATTTGAGCTTTGTGCGGATGAATCATCAGCACCCGGCAAACTAGTCTCGGCTATACTAGCCAAGACGTCGAGCTTCCAATCGATATCATCGTCTTCATTCTCAACGATCGCAAGAGAACTCGAAGATAAAGGAGATTGGAATGCATCGGCTTGATTGGTCTCGGATTGTGGGGTTGCTGGTTTCAAAAGAGTAGCTTGATCCGTATCATAGGGTACCTTACGCGCAGCACGCTTTTCACCTAGCGAAGAGGCATCTTCGTCGCACATCATTTGCTGTTTCTGAGCGTTCGATTCGTTTGTGTTCGATTGGTTTGCAGGAATGATCTCGCTATTTTTCTCTGTTTCCGGTTCATTAGCATCGATAGGTGGTGTGACATTGGCGGGCGTTTGCACGTTCGACCTCTTGCGCATCTTCCTCGAAGGCGTTTTGGGAATTTCAGTGAAACTAGAACCCTCAGATATCTTCTTTTCAGCACGGTTTGAAGTGTCGGCGTTAAGTACGGGCGAGGAACAAATTTTTTCAAGGTTATCGGGTTCGGTTGACTTGTTACGCTGTTCACTCGAAAAAGCCGGATGGCATTCCACCAAGTTGTCTTCGTTTACGTTAGTGTAACTTTTACTGTGCACAGAAGCGCTATAGGAAGAAACAGCTGTTGTTTCGATGGGGCTATTAGGAGCGCCATCATTCGTTAAATCGATTGTGACAGACGTCGATGGGAATTGATTCATACAGTAGGGCTGAGAAATAGTCCGTTGATCGACACTTTGAACAGAACTTAAACCTAAAGTGATACTGGATGCGTCCAGCATTCGAGGCACCTCTTCACGCATACGAGCTGAGAGGTTTGCAAGACGGGCGAACAAATGGAAACGATAGATACTTTGAAAAGATCTAACCACACTAGAAATTTCCGACGAATTGGAGGCCTCGGCAATCTTGATTTCTAAACGGTGGATATCAGCTGAGAAAGTATCAATACAGCGGCGAGTCGCTCTGAGTGCAGCTCGGACATTGCCATTGTTGACACTAACGATTTGACTTAAAATAGCTGCAACGTCAAAAGATGAATTTTGATGCTTAGAAAATGTCGAGGATGGCTGGGGTACGACACTGGGAACAACCACTGCAGTTCGAGAAATCAAAGAATTAGCTAGATGGGTCGGCCGTCCTGTCGAAATCGGAGACACAGTAGAAGAGGAGGTCAGTTCAGACGATGTTACAGAAGATGTTGGTAGCGTGTTCAAAGATGGGCAAAGTGTTTGACTAATAAGTTTGAATACGTCCGTCAATTTGGAAGGTGGTATCGGCTCAGAAGGAGTCTGTTGTGCGGTCGACTGACTCAACTGAGAGAATACATCTAAGCATAAAAACAACAGGAACCGTAACAAGTTAGATAAAAGTCTAACGAGTACACAGGAATAGATTAAACGTTCGTTGTGACATAAATTATAGGGTTTATTTACAGATGAGATGCATACCATAGATAAGAATGCAAGCCTTCAATGCATATAACTGCTGCATGCTGCTATGCGATATAACAAGTACATGTTGGCTGGATACGGTAGACAAATATACATCCACACATCTCGAGCCTGATCGTCAGAGCTGTCGTCGTTGAGCCACTTGACGTTGATACAGCGGTTATCTGAACCAGATACATACTACCAAATCCACACCAACTGCCTGGTTACACTACGGTAGGAAATGAAGAATGTACGTGATGAAAGCTTAACCCTGTTTAATACCAAAAATGATTGTCTAACTTGAAAAAAGTAAACACAATAGTGCTAACTAGGCTTTCACTGATCCTGAAAACAACAAAATAAACGAAAGACCAATACAAAACTAAAGAGGAAACATTAATAAAGCAATTTTTTGTCGTCTCAGATACGCCCTGCCATGCCCAAGAGCGGCTCTAACAGATGGCGCGAATGGTAACGAGGTCCTTGACTTGGCAGACAACACCTCTCTGTTACGCTCAGCGAATCGACCCTCGCTTGCATGGCTTGTGTTTACGCCAATGTCTAGAAGCATTGAGATTTCTTCCAATGGTCAATATCTGCAGTGAACAATCAGCGGTGAGACAGACGTCCTGTCATCATGGGAAGTACGTCACCGAAGCTGGTGTAGAGTGCAGATTTTAGTACCTTGGTCATCGACCGTGAATTTTGAGCCTCTCCGAGTGAGCAGTGACGGAATGGTATTATTCGCAAGGATAGCGAAAGGTTATGAATGTCTAACGTGAAGTCCATGAGTACCTTGTTAACAAGACTACAAGTCAACGGAATGACGCTATTCGGACAGATGAAATGATCGAAATTGGGAACATGGGCAACAACAAAACGGTTAGCGATATTAACATTTGTGATTAATGAAAATAAAACAAACGAGAGGTAGTTACGCGAGGAAGTCACCAATGTAGCAAGAAAAACAAGTCGGCCGACATAGCAGCCACGATAGTTGAGGCTTAGTGAATACAAAAGGCATACGATAGCTAGAACAATGGCGCACATTAACTAGAACATGAGCTTTGATTTAACTACCCACAAGATGGGTTGTGAGAACAAACCGCACGAACTGCGTGAACACAGCATTAGATTCACAAATTAATATTCTTCCACAAATCGAACAGTTGGAAAAGAACGGACGCAGAAAGTCGCACTGCATATTTGATGAACATACTGGAAAGAGCTTGAAAGTGACCCGGTTGAACAGCTGATAGCACCGAGGGTTGAGATCCAACTGACTGAATGGATTTTGCATTTCTAAGAAGATCCGGATCTGACTGCAAATTAGTCGATTTATTAGCTCGCACTTTCAACGCTTCATGTCGACTCTCGGAGCGGCGCTTTTTGTTTATATAGAACTCGCTCATTTTCTGTATTGCCTGAATCACAGTTAAAACAGAATACAAGAAAATCTTCCAGTTCAAAGGCGTATAGAAACCTGGGTAGAAACATAGTCACAGGCGAAACACCATCAACGGAATAAACATCAAAGCTAACTCTAGTAACTCGATATCAGAGTGGCTACCTCAGGCTAATAGAACTATATGGAATGAAAAATATGTGACTAATTATGGAACGGAAGTTCAACTTTCAGATGCTACGTGCCGTCATGTGGTACAAGTTACAATGTTGTCAAGCTGTCTAAACCTAGGTAACAAGAGTAAGTGAATGGCCGAGGCCCAAACCAACAAGCGGACGATTTATATTTTGTATGACTATCACAGAGTGGCACCGATGCTACAAAGTATAAAAATGTAAACTGAAGCAAGATGAACGCAGCTGAAAGATTTTTTCGATACATATGCGACCGAAATTTTTTATCCAGTCTATCAAACCCCCTCTCGTTCATGGGGATAGATGCAATTCATTACATAGTCAAACCCGATTGGTTACACCCAGGAGTATGTGACAGTATGAACATTTTGACCTGCAGTATGAAGAAACTGCATTTAACTTGCCGAAACTTGCATTAAAAAAGACTATAGAACGACGTTGGTCTCAGCATAAGCACCAAAAAATAAGGGATTCTCCTAGTAATGCAGGTATATGAAATCCCGACGTGTAACCGGTTACCATGCTGTCGGTTTAAATGAATATACTCCACTTCAAGCAGCTTGTGTAACCGGCAACGAATACAAAAGCATAGTGATTCTAGCGCACTTCGTGATGTGCACCCTCAAATTAGCACATGATGACCGACCTCAAACTTGTTTGGGTTTGGCAGCGAGATTTCAACGAAATTTCAACTGGCCATCCTACAAGGTACGAGCAGAAGCTCTTGTATGCTCGGCTACCAGTCCTATGATGATAGCTTGGGGACAGGGCGATTAAAACAGTTGGTGTGTAACTAGTACCGTATGGCCGACTCAATACGTATCCCTCGTGACATGTAGTGACTAACGTGAAAAGCGTGTGGTGTTTTATCGTGTTCACTCTCAAAAAGGCCATCCATCGTGGCCGGCCTCTTCTTCGTATGGGCATATCAAGTAGATGAGAGTCTGAAAGAAATCTAAGGTGGTCACTATGGTTATGAAATGACAGTTTAAACACACCCATTAGACTGCTGGTCCTGTGAGTTGTCGTGTGATTAGATGGTGAAATCAACCGGAAGCTTACGAGACAACACCCCTTCATTCTAGATGGTTACCGCCTACTTCATGTTACCCGTTTACAATGACCACGATCACCAGAGCGAAGTCAACGGTTTAGTTTTAGTTGAAAACACGTATCGTGAAACACTACACAAAAGGCAAGTTTCATGTTCTACATGAATATTAAGATGATGCCGAGCGACCAATACAGTCTTCCACAAAGGAAGGGTAACAGTTAGCCTCAACCCAATCCGGAATTGTGTTCAAACCTGAACAAGTTAGAAGAGTATCGTCCGCACGCTGTTTAATGTATCGAATCCGTTTTAATGGGAATGGTTTCAACTGACCAAACAAAAAACTTGCTGACGCACGATGGATCAGGATTGTAACCTTTACATCAGGCGAAAGTGTAGCAAACAAGCATAAACCGAGTAACCAGAAAAGCCGTTTAAAAAGGGTGGAAGAAGTACATTCAAGAGCATCACTATGCGTAATATGTCTCTAAGTCTGAAAATACTCTCGATCATTGATAAGGATGAAAGATAGCACATATCCCAGTCTGGCAAGTGGCAAGTAGTAACAAAGGATGTCTGCAACCAACACACGTGTTGTATTTGAAATCTGGACCGCGGAGGCACAGCTAAGTTACACAATAGCAGGAGTGCCTTCACTCAACAAGACAAGAAAAATCACAATAATCAAATAGACAAACCCAACTCAATTAGAAAATAGCCCACACCACTCGATGATTCAAAGCAGTCACATAATAAAAGTCTCAGTATAAAATATTTAACACTGAGTGTACGATTATCGAAATAACGGAAAATAACTCACATCACTGCATTCTTTCTGCAAAGACAATATGGGGGAAGGATCACAGACCAGACACTTCCAAGTATCTGTATCCTCCAACGATTCAATGTTATACAAGGCGGATCGACCAAGGTTACGTTTGATACATCGTTTACAAAAGGCGTTAGGACAGACATCGCAGCAAATCAGATCACCACCATCAGCACACCAACGGCAATTTTCATCTTTGCCCGAACTGTCCTGTACAAAAGTTTGGTCCGTATAAAATCTCTTACATCTCTGAAACAATGTCAATGTTTGGAAGTTCGCCAAAATACCTTGCAAACAATGACTTTTAAAGCTGGATGCATTCTCAGTGGAGAACCCGACAGATGTAACCTGGTTGCACATACGGTACACTTTACTAAGTCCAGTACACCCGGATTAAAAAGTCTGACTGTACGAGATGTGTTGTTTTCACGTTTAACAGCTCTCTGAGATAAATTATGTTTCACTTCAACAGGCACGGGTTCCACCACCGGCGTTCCTAAAACCCAATAATATGCATATGAATGAACACAAAAATACCATCCGGCAAAATCGCACGTCCATCGGAATCAAGCTGGTAAACCGGACGTACAATGACATTATCTGCTGTCTGATCATTGGTCTTTTCATTTGTGTTCACGGCGACCTCTGATGCTCCCAATGCCCAGGTGTCATTCAAATCAGAACATCCCGAAATCCGGGACACGATTTGTTTTCTACAGAAATGACAGGTTGGAAAACTATCCTCGAAGCACAAACTTTCTCATCGATTGTCCCGAGAAGTTGATTTGATTTTAATCCAAAAATAATTAGAGGCATACAACCTTTATTCTACAAAAAAGCGTACAACGGTTGAAGCACTAGATGGCTGGATGATTGAAAAGTAAGAATAAAATATAGGCAACTTTCGGGTATTACAAAGTTGTGAGTCAGACGAAAAAATAGCAACTGCCAGAAAAGTCCCCCACAAGTTCACGCTGAAGCATGTTTGCGGAATGCGTGACAGGCTATGAGCTAACGCTTTTTTATTTCACATGTTGTCCAACTGTTGCAATCTTGATATTGACGATTTTTAAAAAGTGAGAACATCTAAGGAGTTCTTCTTTCTTTCTAACCCGTTCAACGCACACTCGGATACATGTAAACACTCTGTTTTATCCAACAGAAAAGCACACTGACTAAGTGTGTACCAACAAGTAATTGTATTGTGTTATCTAGACAAAGTAGTGTCAACTCCGTTCAGTCTAGTTCGTCAACCGCACCTTGATATCAGTTAAAAAGCACAAAGATGAGAACAGTCCAGAAGATACAAACTAAGAAGATAGAAGGCAGATAGATAATTATGAAAAGTTGTGTGGTTACGACGCCTACTTTTAAATTCACATAGAGATTGGTGGGCCTCAGTCCAGTCGTTTTGGCATTTGCTGCGTCGGGAAAGCACCCGGTTGTCGCTGGCCCTTAAAGACAGTCAGATGTCTACGCGTGCACGATCCACGCCGCCCTACGATAAGTGCATCTTTTCAAAAATACCATGAACGGGATGAATGAAGTGAATAATAAGCATGCACAACATGAGGTGGCTGACCTATGAACCTCAACTGTCAACTCAGCTTTTGCCGTACATGGAACTATTCACTGACAACATCACTAGATGCATGGAGTCAAACCGATCAAAATTATCAAGACACTGGCTATTCTTACAATAAAGTTGGTAACCACCAACTCCAGGTTGGAGACTGATTACTAGGACTATCAGTTGGGAATGTAGTACGGCAAGGTAGTGTGCGGCGGTAAATGATGTGTCAGCATCACACAATCACCAGCTGACATATTTAGATACTTTCCTTAATAAAGGAGGTTCGAGCATTTGGACTGTTCCATACTAAACACCATACGGAGTTGATCGCGGTCTTCTTATTCAACCCTTCGGCTGGTCTATCTCGACAGGAAGCACCAGACTCCAGTTTTCCTCTTATTAAAGCTTTCCAACAGTGCATATTCTCGTCCGGATTGAAAATTGCACCAGGAACCAACTATGATTCTCACTCCAGTGCAACTGTGAAATTAGACTTCGTCGTTACCGGAAGCAGCGAACGAACTTCAGAACCAGGACAATGTCCAATGACAAATTTGAGTGAATGACAGCGCATAGATAGCATAGGCGTACTTTAGAAACAACACATCCAGATCCAAACCCGAAAGAGTGCTTGTCAGGGCTGGTCTATCCGTAGAAGAGTTCAGACAGTGGAAAGCCAACGCGCACCAGTCGACTTGGCTTCAAGAAAAACGGATGGGTGGGAAAAGAGAAAGAAAGTGAAAACGACTGGACTAGTTTGCCGGAAGAGCAATAACCTTTCACACTTCCCGGTCGTTTATGCAGAGGAAGAGGGTTGGTTGAAGAAACACACCAACTGCCTCAGGTTCATCATCTTGACCCGTGAGGATTCAGAGTTTTCTTAGATACTTCACTTAAAGCTGCGGGTTAAGAAAACCTGACGCGAGAGAAACAGGAATGAGGACTTTTTGAAAACCCACAGATGCCCAAATACTTACAAGTATGCTTCACGTGAGAAGATACAGTTAGCCCATCAGGTGGTGCAGTGAAAAGAACATTGAAATCTCATTTCGGCTGTCTTGCGAGCAGTGATCGTAAACATCACAGACGGCAATACACCAGCGGTTCTCAATGAAGCTTAACTATCATACAACCACGAAAAAATCGAAACATGAATGGGAAGAGAAAAAACAGTAGGGGAGAGAAGGGGAACTAAGAGAAATAGCTACGTCTATATTCAAACATACAACATCAAGGCGCCTACACCTTGCAAACAAACAACCGAGCTGTGAGTGAAAGTAAGGCGTCATCAGCAAGACAGCTTCCTTACGGCTTTCACTGCCCCGCATCATTAAGTGCACTCACTTCACAGACAACTCGGCCAAGCAACAGTTACATTCACCTTACTGAGCACGATTCGCTGCCATCTCATCCTAACGTCTCCATTCCACCGACTCTGTGAGTCGCGAGGGCCCCAGCCCGGGAGACGAACCCGATCCTACAGTGACCAACCCCTTCGTGAACGATTTCATTTGTCTACGCCAGGTCATCATCTGTCCACCTCGCACCTTGCGCCAGTTGACCACACCATCAGCAAGAGGGTGCTCAGTGAGGCGGACGGTTAGCTGACATCCTTATTACATAGTTTAACTATCTGAGTCTGTGCAAATGTAAGGACTGAACAGAAGAACTCGTTTGACAATCACTACCAAATACCCGCTTCCTAACCTCCTCGTTGCTTACTCGCTGGTGCCACCCGATACGAGCGATCGAACGCAGACATCGGTGGTCAAATACCTGAAGACGGTTCACGTCTTCTACTGTGAGCGGTTAAGTTTCGTAGCTGTGATATAATACAGCCTTCACTGTCGTCTCATATACGTGACACTCAAGTTTCAAAAGGATGCCTGTCTTTCGGCAGAGGTGTCATAGATTGGCGAATACCGCCTTAGCCTTAGAGATATACGTCCCCATTTCATTCCTTACACCTCCACACCACTGTTACAGCTTCCTAAGTACGGAAACCGGTCAACAACTTCCATATCTTCATTATCCAACATTAACTCTGCGTGATCACAACAATTTTGCAAAAGCATTATACTTTGAGACTGTAAACCGCATTCCAAAGTGTTTAGCAGAACGCGAAATAGCGTCCAGTGTTGTTTGTGCCGCTTGAAAGTTGTCAAACAGCAATACCTTATCGTCAGCATAATCAAGATCAGTCAGTCTTTCACCAGGTAGGAGGTCCACACCGGCATCTTGTGAGTGCCGAAGACACTGTTCCATTATTTGTCTACAGGACTGGGGAAAAAAAATAATTGAAGTGAGTGGGCTCGCTGTACGTCGTTCTTGGTGTTTAGACCCTCAAACAGTTTACCGTAGACCCTAACCTGGACTGAAATATGGAAACGAGACATTGACAGTATGTTCACATACTTGTTCAGCATATTCCTGTCTTCAGACAGCCCTAAAATCGTAAGTCGACCAACCGAATCGAACGCACTCTTTAGAGTGAAGAAAAAGCAGTTATTGGCCCGGTACCCGGGTAAACAAGTGGACTAGTTCAACACCACCGGGTACGTTCCCAGGCTGCGGATTGATGAACGGCCTTCCACATGGAGGTCAACTGCGAAATAAGCGGGGTTCTCCCGGCAAATAAGCCATCACGGACAATGGGCGGTAGTACCACCAGGGCGTGGTGGATTCACGGTTGGTAGCCGGGTCTCCTATAAAATGCCACATAAGCTCTTTGACGGTACTACGACATGGCGTACGTTACCCCGCCACAAGAAGGTTTCAGTTGCCCCAATGAGAACACATGAGCTTCCGGACAGCATGCTGTTCGTATGGCATACTGACTTCGGTCCCCGCCAACCATGGAAAAGCCCCGACGAATGCGCACAAATCACCTCGGTGATCACCGGTTCGCACGGGTACGTAGGGTGTGCCGGATATCTTGAGTGCCAGGAACCCATCCGAAGGGCGTATGAGCCGAACCACTACTGATTACCGGCCTCCAAAGAACCGGGAACTTCGTGCTTTGTCCCGCTGCCTTGTGGGTTATGTTTCCTTTGAACCAAAGGCTCCGATTGGGGCTTCTAAAGTCGACCTGTTTCTTCGGCTTGGGCAACCGATAGTTATTCTGCCCTCACAATTATGAACTTGGAAACATACATTTATTTTGAAATTGTTTTGTTTTTCTGTCACGACGTTTAGCCTGGTTGTGGGCGACCAGCTTTGCTCCCGTTACATTTTGCCGCATCAAACCGATTTGTCTTCTTTCCTCCTGTCCTTTCAAACAACTCAACACTTGGTGATTCCCCAATCCCGTTTCAGCGCACACACCAGAGACTTGCCTCATTTGCCGCTCGCGACGGAAGTCATAGCCAGAATGATAGTGTGCCAAACACCAAAGTTTACTTGCCTGCCGTACAGCAGTATAGACAGCACCATTGAGCGGTAGACAAAGAGCTTAGTGCTCATCTTCAGGCTGTGGTTCTTCCAAACACGTCTTTCAAGACGTCCGAAAGCAGCACTAGCCTTCGTCACACGACCTCGTAACTCGCGGTCCGCGGACAAATCTGTGACAAGTTGCTACCCCAGTAGCAGGTCTGTGCAGCTGTCGATAACGTTTCCTTTGGTGCGAATTTCAGGTGCAGGAGCAGGAGCAACCGATGTACAGCCATAAATACTCACAACACCGTTAATTCCATACTTTATGATCGTCTCGCAGTTTAAACCGGGTCGCCCTATCTGCTGCATACAGCAGGGTGGATAGGCGAAAACATGCTACTGCTGACCCCTTCCCCACTGTCCTATCAAATTTAGCTCTCAGGCCCCTCCCGATTCTCCATTTCTGCAATTACTGTGCAGATCCTACAACAGATGTTCACTACAGCAAAACTGTAGCGTAGGTGTAAACGCCCAGTTTAGCCCTCTTGATTAGGCCAAGTCTTGTTTAGGTGGTATATATATATATATATATATATATATATATATATATATATATAACCTAAAAACAACAGGGAGTGGCAAACGCACCACAATATAAGTGAGCAAGTTAAACGTAAGATAGAGGGAAACAATGCTAAAGGATATAAAAGAAAAAGTTACAACGACGTACACAGAGCGCCATTGGCTTCAATTCTTCGCCATATCAGACAACGTTCGCAACCAAAGGTATTCATTGTCCTTCGGACCCTAGCCAAGAAGCCGGAAGCGCCCTACTGAAGCAAGCTGCATAGCGAGCGCCCTCATACTCCAAACCCACGTCATGCGATGACCACCAGAATGTCGCTTCCAGTCCTTCACACCACTCGCAAACAAGGCACGATGTGGCAGGCGGTGAGTTGGCATTCGTAAGATGTGGTCAAGCCAACGAAGCCTGTGAGACGAGATCAGTATGCTTAAGGGTCGACAGAGTTTATCCGTTCCGAAGACACGTCGACGAACTTCGTCACTGCTGACACGGTGTTCTCACCACATGCCGCTAATGCTTCGGGGTCATCGATGATCGAAAATCGACGTTCTGTGAACACCCTCCGTGCGAATCGACCAGGTTTCGGAGTCGTACAGTAGGACTGCTCTATCCGTGACATTGTACACTCGGCCTTTCACAAAAAGACTGAGGTCATGCCGACGCCACAAATGACGCGCGTTAACAAACGCCGCCTGGAAACTTTGTTATGCGATCTGTGATTTTATCAGACATTCTACCAGCGTCGATAGAGCTCCGAATGTACATGAACTCCACTACTTCCAATGGCTTGCCACCAAAAGTGAAGACGAGTGCGGAGCCCTGTGCCTAGCAGCAACCGAACGTCTTTTCGATGCCACAGATGCCACAGGCTGGCAAGGTTGACTCGTACTACCCGTACCAATTGGACGGACTTCGTGAGCAACGCGACAGTTTGTTGTCGCGTGTTCTGGAAATGTGCAAGTTCGCTACCGATATTCTATATCGTTAAAATGCATAATTTTCGTCGATTGAGTCATGTACTCCGAATGCCGACGGAGCATCTGCCGCATCGTGTATTGGTCCGTGTGGCTGCTGATGATTGGAAGAAACCGCAATTCGGCCAAATGATAGCGTGGTTACGGGGAACGAAGGTAAGGTTGGTAGGCGTCGTTTTTCTGGTTGGGGAGCCTGCGACCATTAGTGCTGTTGGTTGGAAATACTTTCTGGCGTGGCACTGTGTCGCAGACAGTGGCCAGCTTGTATCAACAGAGTTGTTAACTCTTCTTTTTCGTGAAATTGAGCCGTGGTCGCACACACGTAATGCAGACTTCGCCTTTTATCTACGAATGGATGTCTTTGCAATGCCATAAATGACGGAGTTTGACGAATGCACTACGTATTTCCGCTATCTCCGTAGACGCCTCACCAGTAATGCTGCAGCCCGATGAGATGACACTACCCAGGTAGTTGAGGCGGCAAACAATCTCTAGCGGTCTGCCAGCAATAGCAAAGGCAGGTTCGACATTATCCTCATTTTGTAACAAAACTACACTTTGTAAGTGAAAACTGCGAACCGTGCAGATCAACCATATTATCTGACCGGTTCTGTATGGTTTGCTTGTTTTTCTGCATAAAAAAATAAGGGAAGCAATGTCGACTGCGTATCCGATATCAGTTACCTTACTACCTGGTAGAAGCTCCATTCCGATATCCGCATGCACAGGTGTAAATACGTCAAGTGTAAAAGCCCAAAGTTTAGCTATCAATGAGAAGTCAGGTGATTAATGAGGATAGGCCAAAGGGTGAATGAACAGTAGGTCCAATATGTACCCATAAAGGAATACCATAGAGAGACGGGTCAATCAGGACACCAAAGCTCAAAACTGAACAAACGAGTACAAATGAACGTCGATTGGGCACGGAAGGATGAGTGCGGAAAGTTAGGAGCGTATGGTAAATGTCCAAACAAGCATGAAAAACGACCACGTTCAGGGAACGATAGTGTCCGGTCAATCAATGCAAAAACGAGTACATCGTGGCTTCACAGAATGTCGTTGCGCGAATTGGGTGGCTGACACGACGCGTGTGACAGCAGTCATCTTTACGCTTTAGAAAGAGCGTCACTTAAGTGAAACTTCTACTTAGAAGTGTTTGTATGTAGAGATTACGAAGAGGTTCGGTCAAACGAAGAACAGCTTTTTAAGAATTCGAGAATGGATATGAACCAGATTCATCGAACTATGTTGAACAAGCTTACAAGGAAAAAATTAAAAACTTCATACTGAGAAGTCGGCAGTCGTGAAGGGGCCCGGGATGGTCCTGTTGAATAAGGCGGGATGTGAAATCCGTAATACAGCAGCGTACACCATAAAAGTATTCTCAGAGTAGCTCAGCGATAGGTTGGAAGTCAGAGTGGTCTCGCAAGACGGTCATCAAGGGGGAACCAAAGACGTTTTTCGTCCGGCGGTGCGCACAGCTTAAACAAACGTTGTAGTTCTCGCGATCTAGTTTGCATTTGCAGCTTCTGGGTGTGTTGAAAGATAGTGTATTCTTACCTTCTCCACAATGCAGAGAGCCGCCAGATATTCTTATCTGTCAGTCAATCTGGCTTAGATGGTAAGTACAAACAAAGTGGATTCAAGTGAAAAGGCAATTGCTAATTCAGTCCAAGCTCCAGGACAGTGGACTGATGCGATAATTGTTCAGTTTCCCACGAAGGTGTTCCCGTGGGCACGCAGCACTGCGAAAAGAGGGCGAAAACGGTCTTACTCTTAACGTATAACTGTAGGGATTGCCAAACAAACTCAGACGGGTTGAATTTAATGACTTAAATCACTGACGGTGTGGATATGAAACTATATATGGTCAGATAATAAATATGCGCATATATCTACTTAGAGGTTCACCTACCCAGATATATGCAATAACGGACATATGTACGCATATAATTATCAATATTCAAATCGGCGCATTTGTTCCTATCCCTTCTATATAAATATATGCTTTCCATATTGGAACATTCACAAATAGATGCCGTTAATGCGTACGTATATTCTCATATTCACTCAGCTGACAACGAATTATCCCATCAACCAATCAAAAAATCCAACTATTCGGGTTATTTTTCCCCGGTACGAAATGCTCAGAAAATAAACCCGACAAATTTGAAAAACGCGCCTGTTTATAAACGCATCCTAAGCACCACGAGGTGAATTTCAATTTCAATTTCAAATCCAGGACTTGATGAAGGCCTGCGCCTGTTGACGTCCTGATGCTTGACTGGTGTGATCCGGAGATTGACCAGACTGCGTTTTCTGTCGATGCGATGCGTTCGGTAGTGGTCTAAGGGTAGGGATAAAAGAAAAGAGATGACAAATCCTGGTTGCCCTGAACAGCAAAAACAAATCATACTTCGATCACCGCAAAGTAGGATAAGGCTGGCTTCCAACATTTTTCTAGCTCTCTTTTGAATACATCTACGCTGGAGGCCTCAACAATCTTTGCAGGCAATTTGTTCCACGAGTTGACTACCCGGTTAGTGAAAAAGTTAAATCGAACAGCCAACCGTGATCTTGTTTTTTGATTGTGAACCTATGACCTCTTAAATCTCTGTCCTGACGTATCACGAACAAACACGCCAGGGGCTTGTGCCGGTGTAGTGGGTAAGCTTGTACACTTCAATAAGGTCTCCTCTCACCCGTCGGCGTTCGCTAATAGGTTCAACGAGCTTGTTCGGTCTAGTAACTTAACTCTCCATATCCCATACCATACGTGTGGCTAGCTTTTGTACCTTCTCGAGGACAGCTATGTCCTTTATGAGATACGGTGACCAAGCTTGGGCACAATATTCCAGGTGGGGGCGAACTATGGCCGAGTACAGTGGGATGAACACTGCTGGAAATTAGTTGGCGCCATAACGATAGTCGTGCTTTTGTCATGACTGCGGCACACTGAGCAGATGGGGCAAACGTGCTAGTGATTTGGATACCTAAGTCTCTCGTTTGCTGTTTAGTTGCCAGCTCGACTTGTCCGTCCATGTGCATCCCTTATATACCTGGGGGTTGTAGTGACCAGCGATCGTGTGGCTTCTCTAAGGATCCCGGCTGCAACCATGTTTTCCCGCTTGTTGTTCTGTACGCATGATTCTGTGTACGCCTGCTATAGGAGGCCTGATATGAACTCAGTGCCACTTTCTTCAGTCGTGCAACTAATTGCACGCAGTGAACGCTTGTCCTTTCCTAACGACTCATCTTCTATTCCATTCTTCAAGGTCGTTTAGCCCGAACCTTTTCGAGCGTTGTTTAACGCACTCGAAGGTTCCACGCGCTTTCGAGTGCCGCCGAGTGGGTAGCCCACCTCGCGCTTCTTTTCTTTCTTCTCTTGGTTGCTGCCGTTGGTCCCAGACTAGGCTAGAGCTAACTACTTATCATATTTCCAAACATTGCTGGAAATATACGGTTTGTTTCTAAACCTCAATGCGTTCTCTAGTTCGATGCCTGTTGGGACTACGTTTCGAATGCTCTACAGGAAAGGCGCTTTAAATTGTTAGTGGACGAGGGTCTAGCGTATGCCCACTTGTCCACTACAGGGTCGACTGGGAAGCATTAGCGAGGATATGACTTTTGAGAACATTCAGTGGTAAGTCCCACCTTAATGTCCATTCGCAGATCTTCAGAATGTCCTCCTTGGAGGGCATCCGAGTCCGACGCATTTCCCACCAGCTTTATGTCATCAGCATACAGTTAACATGTGCCGACTAGCTTGTCCGTTAAGTCACTGATTCGCACCAGGAAGATCATAGGAGTGAGGAGTGACCATCGAGGTACTCCACCTAACTGAGGATTTTTCCTTGACAACACTCCTCTTACTCTCACTCTACACGACCTTCCAACTAGAAACGTCTGGATCCACCTACAGATTCTAGGGGATATTCCAGCTTCTCGTAGCTTCCAGCCCAAAAGCCTGTGGTTGACAGAATCGAAGGCTTTCTGGAAATCTAGGTAGCACACCTCGACCACTTCCCCTCTATCCAACTTCTCCGTGACAGTGTCTAAAAACGTCAGCAGATTGGTAAGACAAGATCTGCCTTTTAAAAAGCCATGTTGAGGAGCTTTGAAAAATTTCTGCTCGCAGAGAAATCGGCAGATCCTCTCTCGTAATATGCGCTCAAAGATTTTGCTGACGACACTAGTCAGGCTTACTGGTCTGTAATTTCCAACCTCTGATCGGTTACCATCTTTGAAGATGGGAATTATGGTGGCTTGTTTCCAGTCCCTCACAACTACTCCCTGTTTCTAATATGAGATTGAACAGTTGGGCAAAAGGCGACGCCAGCAATTTGGCCAGAGGTTTTAGGATAGCCGGGTGATATGGTCCGGTCCTGCGGACTTTGTGCTGTTTAGCTGGGATATCGCTCGCTCAACTTCGTGGGGCGCAATGTCCTGATCCACCATGGCCACACCCACGGTGTTGGAGTGAGGCTCAGGTACTCCATTGTCTGAGCGATAAACACTTTGAAACTGTGCCATGAACGCGTCCGCTATGCCTTTATCAGTCGATATAATCTCTCCTTTATAGGAAAGTGTGGTCCCAATTTCCTTTCTTAGAGAGGACCTGGACTGAGCATAACCGTAAAACCTCTTGGGGTTCTGTTTGATATCACGTGCTAGGTTGAGCTCATAGACCAGACGAGCATTCCTTGCTAGTCTTAATTGCTTCGTTTCGAGCTTTTTTATGTCATGGCGTTTTTAAACCCCTTTCGCTGAATACGTTTTTCTAGCCACATACATCCGTTGGAAAGCTCTCTTGACCCTGGGGCGAACCCATGGCTTCCGACCCCTTCCTCCGACTTGTTTCTGAGGGACGTTCTATCTGTAAGAGCCCGGAGGATGTAAACGTGATTTGCCCACAAACTATCGACGTTCTCTATGGAAATGATTGGGTTCCAGGTCATTCTATGAGCTTCTAATATCGGTTTTTTGCGGTCGATTCGATGAAAAAGTTGCCCGGTTTATGAAGTTCAACTTCCAGCTTCAATTTAGATTTCAGGACTTCATGAAGGCCTACGCCTGATGCTTGTCCGGTATGACCGGAAGATTGACTGGATTGCCCTTTCTGTAGTGACGATGCGTTTAATAGTGATCTAGGATTTGGAATGAAAATAGGTGACAGATCCCAATACAATGGGTTTAATGGGTTCGAGACGAACATTGCTGCAGAGTCAGCACTAACCATATCGTCAGTAGGAAAATTTCAAGCGTTGGAAACTCTCGATACGTTCTAGCCTAAAATGCTTGATATCCACCGTTAGTGGATATGCGGGGGTTTCTTATTTTTAATAACTATCGATGCTACACTTTTGTCATGGAAGCGCCAAAGTAGCCAACAAGGCTTGTTCTGTGTTTATGTAAATATGAAAATAGTAACGGGGTGAGCCAGAAAAACGGTCAATAGAGGTTATGGACGGCGTGTTTGTTATCAGTTACGCAATCACTGTTCCAAATCGTGGGCTTGATTGATTGTGGGCCAGGGGAGATTAAGTGTCCGCACGAACTTCTTCTGTGCGCAGAGGTCAGGGTTGCGCAATCGGATACTAATGGCCTCGGCAACGGTCAACATTCGAAATCTCACCATTTTTGATCGATTCCTTGGCACTCGGTAGACAATCTGAAAAGCGTCTTTCTTACTGACAGAATGATTAAGTCAGTCAAATGGCAACAATCGCTCTTGAAACCGTTTTGGTTACACCACTGTTCAGCCACGCAGCACGATATTCACGCATTCCATCAGACAATCTCCTTGTAGCAGGACCAATGTATGATGATCGATTCGAGCAAACAAATGAGCACACACAACAGGTGGTTGTAGAATATGGCAGTTTGTCTCTCGGTTGTGACATGATTATGGGTGTTGAACGGAAACTCACGCACGAATTGAGCGGCAAGGTAGGTTGTTTCGACTGACTTTTTGAGCTTTCTTGAACTAAATTCGGCCACGGGATCTCGCTTGACTTCTCCCTTCACCTTTGCACAGCAAACTTTCTGCATCACTACCGCCTATTGTTCAAACTTGATAAAAGTGACCTTGCAATACAATACAAAATTTGTGCACACTGGCCTGCTCTTCTCTCCGTTGCGCAGTCGCTTGACGATACTACACGGATCTTTCACCCAATTTTTGAGCTCCGCCGTACTTACGAACATCATCGCAGCCCCGGTCGCGCCTCGGCAGTCCACGATAACTTCGTAATATCCCCCTCGGATACGGGTAAGTTGAAATATTGCGGTGATCATTTTGAACATTTGTGAACACCTCCTGTGAGTCAAATCCTTTGATTACGTAACTTGCTGAAACCCCGTAACTATTCTGTTTCATTCGTTCATTTTATTGTCACCGTTAGCTTGATGAGGCTCATTTGCATTTACTTAGGACATTCAACATCTCGTCTCAATCACTACTACTGTGTCGTGCTATTTCTCCGGTTGAGCATCAGCCGGCACGGATGAACAGGGGACTTTTTTTATTAAGTTTGCTACCGTATCACCTCTACGCCAACGATTTTGTAAGCAGCACATGGTCAAAGATTTCAGTCCCTTTTGAGGCAGCTTAGCTCTCAGGCTACGGACCACCTCGTTGGCATGACGTTGCACCATCTCCAGGAGCAGCTTGTCCTTTTGGAGATGTGGTGGCCAGATCACAGTTCCATTCTCCAGATGCGGTCGAACGAAACTGTTGTATAGAAGCTGAAAACAACTGGGGTTGAACTGGCCGAAAAGACGTTTCAATAACGCCAGGGTGTTGCTAGCCTTCTTCGCGTTTTTTTAGCGTTCGTAGTGCTCTAGTGGAACGTGCAAAACAATGATTCCTAGTTCATTCTCCAAGATAACTGTCTGAAGCGGGCAGCCGCGAGGTAATAAATGATGTTCAGAGAGATGCGAGTCTGCATGACGTTACACTCACCAGCATTAAAGTCAGGTTGGTTCGTTTGCGACCAGTTAAATAGTACGTTAATATCCTTCTTTGGGATAAGGTAATCGTCATTATTGTTGACGACAGGCCAACTTTCGACGCTTTCAGTAAACGGCGATAACGAGGAAGTAATTAAAAGGGGAAAATCGTTGATGCATATCAAAATAAAGTAGCTGACCAAGAATTGAACCTTGGGTCTCGGCCCGCATGAAGAGAATGCATTGTTTACACGCAAGCTTCGAAGACAGCACGATATAACTCGAACAACTGAAGACTGTCTTGTACCACATTATGTAAAAGCTCCCTGAAGGAAACGGCATGGTCTAGGCCCTCGAATGCCTTGGCGAAGTCAAGATGTAGAAGGTTAATTCCATTGCCTTTTTTAAGTGTTTTGGTCCACAAATTAGTGACTACCAGCAGATTTGTTGTACACGAACGGCTCTCACGAAGTCCGTATTGCACAGTAGAGTCCTCACGAAAGGCGGGGATACTAATAAAGTGAGTCGTATAAAAGAGCCTCCTAAATCTTTGAGTCTCTTCA
>LOND01001098.1:79222-105087 GCA_014220965.1 Paragonimus kellicotti
GATCAGGACTGGGAGTTGCCGTAAAACCTCTCAGGATTTTGTGTGATGCTAGGTGTACGGTCACGCTCACACGCTAGACAAGCAATCCTTCATTAACGTGATTGTTTTATTTTGAGTTTTCATATCATGAAGCTTTTAAACCCCTTTCGCTGGGGACATGCCTTCCATGCCATATGCTTATGCCTGGACGCTATCCTGACCTTAGGGCGAATCCACGGCCTTCGACCCCTTCCTGCGACTAGTTCCTAAGGGGTGTTTCTTTCCGTAAGAGCTCGTGTGTTTCCAGCTAAGTTTGCCCACAAACAGTCAACGTCCTCTGTGGAAACGGACAGGTTTCAGGTCTTTCTGTCAGCTTCCATCATCGTTTGCTCACGGACACTTCTGTGAATAAGCTGCTGTTGTTGTCCCGGTTATGCCGAGAGAGAACATTTGCGCGAGGAATAAATAGTCGTGTTATCCGTCTTTCTAAAGGGTGCTGCAGACTATAAGTTTGTGATATTGCTACTGTGACCAGTTATGAGTAAGTCTAACGCTGAGGCTATCTGACCAATTCGAAACCTTGTGGACCAATCGACACATGTTAATGTGAACTCGTTGACAAGGTAAAATTATTTGTGTTCAAAATCTTTGCCATCGACAGACCCTGATAGCCAGTTGATTTTAGATTCATTAAGATCTTCCGGAACAGGTAGGCGATTGCCTGATTGCAAGTCGCTTGGAATGATCTCAACAAGGTTTCTTCTTTCCCTGGTGTTGCTTCCGGATTGCCAGATATCCCAACGACCATCGGTGGGGAGTTGACATGAGAAGGCTGGCGTGGGTTTAAGTATCCATGCAACTGCAGTTACAGTACACGGTTGACCGCCTTACAAAACTTCAGACGAGTGAAATGCAACTACTACCAGCTGCATTGCCACGATCATTGTGATACCACCGGAACCCATGCGCCCAATCGCTTATATCTAATTCTTCTCGAGCCATATTTCAGTGAGCAAGAATATGTCTATGGAGTGAACCGCTGGTTGCAGCTCGTCCGTCCTATAAAGCAGGCTTAAATACATTCGCCAGCATACCCTCCAGCTCCCGCGTACCGCCTTCCTGATTATTCCTTATTTGGTAGCATCTATTTCTTCCGAAGAAACCTCCAAGGGGTAGGTCGAGTTTCCGGATTTGAGGGTCTGAACCAGACCGATGCAATCCGTTTTTCTTCAAGATAGTTGATCTCATGGACTGCTGAACTTTCGACTTCTTCTCTTGGGGCTGTGACTGGCTTCCTGGCCCCTTTTTGTGCCAGAAGGTTCGCTTTCGGCTCCTGGTACTACTGACAACACCACATTTTTGCCAGATTTATGCTGCATCGTCTGAGCTATCGTATCGGCTTTAGTTAGTATCAGGTGTCAAACGTTGTAGTCCTGAAATCCGGCTAAAAACGGTCTCGGAGGTTTCGCTTGTGCGTTAGGTGAAAACCAATTACTGGGTTCATGAGCTGGGTTCCATCTCCTCGCTGCCGGTATTTCAGCGTTCATCAGCACACTGGATATTAACTTCAAGTTGAACATCACCCACAATTGATCGCAGCTGTCGCATTCCCATAGACTTTCCAGTCGGCCCCTTTCGAAAAGAAGCACTAGACTCGAGTTTCGCTCTCATTAGAGCTCGTCAGTAGTGCATATCCTTGCCACTGCCGGGACTAGAACTCCGGCCATGCTTTTCATGAGGCAACCGTGTTTACCACTGCGCCATTGACCTCACATTAGGCACGACCGAATTATCATATGTGAACGCTCAACCACTTTCGCTTGTGAGTAATGATCAGGAGATGCGAGTCTGCATGACGTTACACTCACCAGCATTAAAGTCAGGTTGGTTCGTTTGCGACCAGTTAAATAGTACGTTAATATCCTTCTTTGGGATAAGGTAATCGTCATTATTGTTGACGACAGGCCAACTTTCGACGCTTTCAGTAAACGGCGATAACGAGGAAGTAATTAAAAGGGGAAAATCGTTGATGCATATCAAAATAAAGTAGCTGACCAAGAATTGAACCTTGGGTCTCGGCCCGCATGAAGAGAATGCATTGTTTACACGCAAGCTTCGAAGACAGCACGATATAACTCGAACAACTGAAGACTGTCTTGTACCACATTATGTAAAAGCTCCCTGAAGGAAACGGCATGGTCTAGGCCCTCGAATGCCTTGGCGAAGTCAAGATGTAGAAGGTTAATTCCATTGCCTTTTTTAAGTGTTTTGGTCCACAAATTAGTGACTACCAGCAGATTTGTTGTACACGAACGGCTCTCACGAAGTCCGTATTGCACAGTAGAGTCCTCACGAAAGGCGGGGATACTAATAAAGTGAGTCGTATAAAAGAGCCTCCTAAATCTTTGAGTCTCTTCATGGCAGTGCTCTTGGTCTGTATTCAATGGGACACTTACCTCTACCACCCCCGAAAACGCATGTGATGCCTCGCGAGTTTCCAGCTGCTAGGTACTGTTCCCTGGGAAACGGATTGCGTAAACAGTAAGCTGAGTGGTTCAGCAAGCTGTTCAGCCGCTTCACGCAAGGCCTTGGGGGTATACCGTCGAGGCCAGGAGAACTGTCCCTAAGGCACCTGAGTTTAGCCAACACCGCCGTGGAGGATGTATCCACAGTGTAGGTGCCATCGATTTCATTGTCAAGATGAACCTGAGGAACTGATGGTGACTGCGCAAAAACACTGCTGTAAAACTCAGCGAGGACATCAGCGGCCTCCATATCAGAGCTAGTAAGGCCTGATGGGCCTAAGAGTTGTGGAACTCCAGCTTTCGCCTTGCGAGTTGATGCAGCAATTCGGAAGTCTATCCAGATCAGCAATGAAGTGACCCGCAAGAGGTTGTTAATAATGAAGACCATCATGTCGAACTAGCGATTTACGCTGATTCCTCGGGACAGCGTATACGTCTGGTCAATTTGAGATCCTGCCATTAAATCCAAAATTAACCAGTACGTTCGCTGGTATAAGGCAGAAGAAGGGTAGTTCCAACATGTCTAGCTCCTCCTTTAATACACCTACGCTCCAGGCCTCAACAGCGGTTGCGTGCAATTTGTCCCATAAGTTCACCACCCGGTTGGTGAATATGTTAAACCAAACAACCAGTCGTCATCTCGTTTTCCCAAGTGAGAATCTATGAACTCTTAAATCTCAGTCCCGTCGCATAGTAAACAAACATGCTAAGGGACTTGTGCTAGCCTGACGGGCAATTTCGCACACATCGATAAGGTCCCTCTTACTCTCCGTCTTTCGAACGAGACCAAGTTCAGTGACTCTAGTCACTCGGAAAAGTTTAGACTTTCCGTAGCATATATCGTGCGTGTGGTGGGCCTCCAAACTTTCTCAAGGACGACAATATCCTTTTCGGTGTATAATGACCAAGTTTGAACGCTTTATTTAAAATGGGGCGAACTATGGCCGAGTACAGTGGGATGAACACTGCTGGACATGGGTTGGCGATCGCGGATTTCAGTCGGTATAACGCCCGTCGTGCTTTTGTCGCAATCTGCGGCAGGCTGGTCAGACGGAATAAACGTACTGATGACGGGAATACCCAAGTCTCTCGTTAGCTGTTTCGTGGATAGCTCAGTCATCTGTCTATTTGCATCCCGTAGATAACTGGAGGTCGGCTAGAGAGCGTCAACCAGGATGTGGTTTCTTGGGACAATCATCGGCAAGTCCCACCTTGATCCCTTTCCGCAGATTTTCAGACTGCCCTTCTGGAGAGCGTCCTGGTCCAACCTACCTCCATCTAGCTTCATCTCACTTGCTTATAAGTAACATGAGCTGATTAATTTGTTCGTCAAATCGTTTGTCTATCCTAGTGAGGGCAGAGCGGTGACGATTCAATCTTGAGTCATGTCAACTACCGGAGATCCTTCATCGGACAGTACTCCCCGTACTCTCACTCTACATGACCTGCGAGCTACATACGTCTGGGTCCATCTGAAGACCGTAGGGGATAGTCCAGCTTCCCGTAGGTTCCAACATAATAAGATGTGGTTGACAGAACTGAAGGCTTTCTGGAAGCATAGATAGAAGGTTAGTAAGTTTTTTCCCACCCAGCTTCTCCGTGACGGTGCCTAAAATCGCCACTAGATTGGTACGACCAGAGCAATCTTTTGGAAGCCATGTTGAGACGCGCCGAAAAACTTCTCCGTACAGAGGAATCAACATGTCCTGTTGCGTAATGTGTGCTCAAAAGTTTTGCTGATGACGCTAGTAGGAATAAATGGTCGGTAATTTCTGACAGTTAACCAACTACCATCTCCGATGATGGGGATTGTGATGGACTCCTTCCAGCCCCTCGCGACTGCCTCTGTTTACAGTGTGAGAGTTAAAATATGGACAAAAACTGATGACAGCGATTTGGACAGGTGTTCTTGGATGGTCAGGTGGATGTGGTTCCGTCTTGCGGACTTTGTGCTGTTGAACAGCAGTATTGCCTGCTCAACTTCTTTGGGCCTGATATCATCTTCCACCGTGGCCATGCCCTTAGCGTTAGAGAGGGACCCAGATACCATTATCTGAACCGTAAACACTGTGAAAGTTTGTCATGAACGCGTCCGCTATCCCCTTGTCAGTCAATATAATCTCTCCGTATTTGGACAATGTAATCCCAAATTCCTTTCTTGGGGGAGGATCAGGACTGGGAGTTGCCGTAAAACCTCTCAGGATTTTGTGTGATGCTAGGTGTACGGTCACGCTCACACGCTAGACAAGCAATCCTTCATTAACGTGATTGTTTTATTTTGAGTTTTTCATATCATGAAGCTTTTAAACCCCTTTCGCTGGGGACATGCCTTCCATGCCATATGCTTATGCCTGGACGCTATCCTGACCTTAGGGCGAATCCACGGCCTTCGACCCCTTCCTGCGACTAGTTCCTAAGGGATGTTTCTTTCCGTAAGAGCTCGTGTGTTTCCAGCTAAGTTTGCCCACAAACAGTCAACGTCCTCTGTGGAAACGGACAGGTTTCAGGTCTTTCTGTCAGCTTCCATCATCGTTTGCTCACGGACACTTCTGTGAATAAGCTGCTGTTGTTGTCCCGGTTATGCCGAGAGAGAACATTTGCGCGAGGAATAAATAGTCGTGTTATCCGTCTTTCTAAAGGGTGCTGCAGACTATAAGTTTGTGATATTGCTACTGTGACCAGTTATGAGTAAGTCTAACGCTGAGGCTATCTGACCAATTCGAAACCTTGTGGACCAATCGACACATGTTAATGTGAACTCGTTGACAAGGTAAAATTATTTGTGTTCAAAATCTTTGCCATCGACAGACCCTGATAGCCAGTTGATTTTAGATTCATTAAGATCTTCCGGAACAGGTAGGCGATTGCCTGATTGCAAGTCGCTTGGAATGATCTCAACAAGGTTTCTTCTTTCCCTGGTGTTGCTTCCGGATTGCCAGATATCCCAACGACCATCGGTGGGGAGTTGACATGAGAAGGCTGGCGTGGGTTTAAGTATCCATGCAACTGCAGTTACAGTACACGGTTGACCGCCTTACAAAACTTCAGACGAGTGAAATGCAACTACTACCAGCTGCATTGCCACGATCATTGTGATACCATCCGGAACCCATGCGCCCAATCGCTTATATCTAATTCTTCCTCGAGCCATATTTCAGTGAGTAAGAATATGTCTATGGAGTGAACCGCTGGTTGCAGCTCGTCCGTCCTATAAAGCAGGTTAAATACATTCGCCAGCATACCCTCCAGCTCCCGCGTACCGCCTTCCTGATTATTCCTTATTTGGTAGCATCTATTTCTTCCGAAGAAACCTCCAAGGGGTAGGTCGAGTTTCCGGATTTGAGGGTCTGAACCAGACCGATGCAATCCGTTTTTCTTCAAGATAGTTGATCTCATGGACTGCTGAACTTTCGACTTCTTCTCTTGGGGCTGTGACTGGCTTCCTGGCCCCTTTTTGTGCCAGAAGGTTCGCTTTCGGCTCCTGGTACTACTGACAACACCACATTTTTGCCAGATTTATGCTGCATCGTCTGAGCTATCGTATCGGCTTTAGTTAGTATCAGGTGTCAAACGTTGTAGTCCTGAAATCCGGCTAAAAACGGTCTCGGAGGTTTCGCTTGTGCGTTAGGTGAAAACCAATTACTGGGTTCATGAGCTGGGTTCCATCTCCTCGCTGCCGGTATTTCAGCGTTCATCAGCACACTGGATATTAACTTCAAGTTGAACATCACCCACAATTGATCGCAGCTGTCGCATTCCCATAGACTTTCCAGTCGGCCCCTTTCGAAAAGAAGCACTAGACTCGAGTTTCGCTCTCATTAGAGCTCGTCAGTAGTGCATATCCTTGCCACTGCCGGGACTAGAACTCCGGCCTGCTTTTCATGAGGCAACCGTGTTTACCACTGCGCCATTGACCTCACATTAGGCACGACCGAATTATCATATGTGAACGCTCAACCACTTTCGCTTGTGAGTAATGATCAGGTTGCCCGATCGTCTCGAGAGGAGACACAGTTACTGCCTGTTAACTCCAATCGAAAGTGGTTGAGCGTTCACATATGATAATTCGGTCGTGCCTAATGTGAGGTCAATGGCGCAGTGGTAAACACGGTTGCCTCACGAAAAGCAAGGCCGGAGTTCTAGTCCCGGCAGTGGCAAGGATATGCACTACTGACGAGCTCTAATGAGAGCGAAACTCGAGTCTAGTGCTTCTTTTCGAAAGGGGCCGACTGGAAAGTCTATGGGAATGCGACAGCTGCGATCAATTGTGGGTGATGTTCAACTTGAAATTAACCAAATCCTCGACTACTCACCAGTTATTAACTTTCGCTCTGATGATCCACCACGTTTAGGATCCTGTTTGGCCAGTTCGGTGGGAGTGGATTACTATGTTCCCATCTCATTTTAGGGAGGCATCACGGGAGCTTTGTGCTTATATTACTAAAACGTAGTTTGACAAATTTTGAAAACTTGAAAATGACCCGAATTGCGTCCCGCACTAGGGTTATTTCGCTTGTGCGCTCAACTTCACAAATCGAAGGCTATAGGCTTCAAGAGCCACATCACGGTATCCCAAAAATCCTAAAAGGTTGGCGTGGCGGCTCAGGTACCACAAAAGTTAACTATCAGTGAGGCCACAGTACCAAGACCCAGTTATCCATTCAACCAACTGTTTCATGGAGTTCACTAAATGATCCTGAAGTGTGACTGCCCAAGCTGTATTTCTCGAGTCGTTCACGCTGGAATATACGTGTGCCACCAGGGGCTGGGTCCAAGTGTAAAATTTCCGTTCTTCCGGCGTGGTTCTGCAGGTCAAGTTGTGAGGCAATTGCCGCGTTGATGTATGTTGTTTCTGTTGTTTGTTCGAATCCAGCCGAAGTCCGGGTTTTTGCAATTGGGTCCCCCTAAACCTTCTATTTGCCCAGCAGCACTACTTTGCTTGTGGAATGGCCGTGGTGCTACATAGACGATCTTCGGTTTGCACAACTGGTATCTCCATTTGTCGGGCTACTGGAAGTTATATTCATATGGTAGTTTATCATCGTCCTGCAAGCCTCTTCAGTCGCTCAGCTGGCGTCCAACCTCTCGGTTTCCCTGGTGCTGTAGCCTGACTGGCAGTTAACTTTTGTGGTACCGGATCAATCACGCCTAACTTATCAGATATCTTGGATGGCCGCAGCGTGGTTCTTGGTGCCTATTGCCGTCGATTTGTGGAGTTGATAACACAAGTGAACTAGCCCTAGTGTGGGACGTGCGTGCAGCTTCCAAAAGGCAGTAGGAATGCATGCGGCTCTTTTCGAGATTTCGTGCTGTTTGGTCAACGTTTTTGCAGGAATCGAACTCCGAATTTTGGTGCTAGTTTGAATTACTGAAAGGATGTCGGAAGTCCAGCTGTGTGAAACGTCTGCTAGGTACTCCTATTTGTTTTGTAAAGCAAATTCTTTCTTATGGCTTCGCATTCTTTGCAAACCCAGTATGGGTCAGTGTACTTGCCCTGCGGTATATAAATATCTGGGATTATGCGTGTACAATATTAGTGACACCATCTATCACATATGTCACACTGTATTCCGGAAACCAGAGTTTTGCTACACTGCCGGTTAAGGCAAGTATAAGAGTCCCGTGGCCCATTACCGGCAAGAAGCTAGTCTGGCTTTAGATGACAATTTATAAACAGTGGATTGAAAACCGTTTGAAAAATAGATAAGTCGCGGTTCGGAACGCTTATAAGATGTTTACATGCCTTGATAACTCGATGTGAACCACACCTCCAGAAACAGGAAGCAAAACGAGCAGCAGCTCAACGTCAAAATCTGAGCTCGCACTTTTCAAGATCTATTCGATTTGTGCCTGTGGAGGGCAGCTGTTATCGACCAGACGCTCGGCAAATTTCTACTCTTGCGCTGGAGAAACGATCTCGAAGCGTCGGCCTTAGTAGGCTGAACAACCTAAACGGAGCTGACCCGGAGTTCGTCCCTCTCAGTCCGAGAGTAGTACAGGAGTCAGGTTGCACCGCAGACCAGAGTCGTTCCGACTTCCGTCATGGCGAGACAGAGTCGCCCAAAAACTTGCGAGCCTACTTTTAGCTAGATTGAGCGGTGCGAGCATTAGGTAGTACGACATCCCACAGCAAGTTCAACCCTCTCTGGTATCCCTTATATACCTAAGTATCACGGATGAAATCTACAACAAGGATGACCGGTGCTGTTGAGACGTTCAATGGTTTTTGGGATATTCGACGTGTTCCAAGCGTTGTCAATGTTGCGGGGCAATGGAGCTGAAAACCAATTCAGTAGTGAAATGTGTTTGTTGGCTGCTAGTCATTAGAGTTCTAGAAGAACCAACATGTGCGCATAACAGAGTTCGTTCAAAAGGGTCCTGTCAACGTTTTTAACTGGTCAAGCAGAAATTAACAATGCCGCCCAGTATAGCAATTGCGCCGGGGTTAGCAAAATGAAACATAAAACAGTGATAACACCACGGGATCCCGTACCGATCTTTGATTCCTCGAAACCTCAGTTCGATGAAGTGGTGCATCTTTCCCTTCCAACTCCGAAAGATAATTGTGTTCGTTAAAAACACCTACAAAACTGATAGATAGAACAGTACTTAGAAACAATAATTCACCTAATTTGGTGCCCAAGAACCGAGTCTTACTGTTGTTTCGTAGCCGATTCGCTTTACTGCTGACTTTGTTTCGGAGAATGAAAGCGAACACTGCATACCTACTCGGTCTCTGTTCCGCCCTGATGAACTTATGACAAAATATGAGTCTATAAATGTGATGTAATAAGGATCACTTCATCTAAACGTCTCTTCCAAGTATTCTGGTAACTGAAGCACTTCTTGTTTCTTCTTCGTTGTCCCACGTTTGTTATGGAGGATGTATTGCGGAAGACTCATTATTGGAGGATTTATTTATTTTAAACTGATTGTTCGTTGATGGAGTCAACTGTAAGAGAGACCGTGGGGGCACAGAATAGTTGCAACCATATGCTATTAACCATTATTGCTAGACGAACCATAAGGTCGTCCAGCATTGTAATCTTTCCTTTAAATGCGTTATTTGGTTGTCAAATTGATGCAATCTTCTTTTGAGGTAGTTCTCTAAGTTCCCCCAAATTCTGTCTCGTTCACTGTTTTGCTAACTGGTCGCCATCCACATGCAACATGCTGAGGTAGAATTAAGCGTAATCAAAACGTTACTCATCTGTTGGCGGCAAACAAATGATTCGCAGGCGAGTACGGAACACTGGTCTTTGATGTTCCGTGGAAGTATGATAACCTTGTGAATCGTCACTCTCGAACGACGACACAATACTTTTGCGTCTAACATTTATTAAAATTAAAGAGGACACTTACTCGTTCTCATTTTGTACGCTGGCAGCACGGGGTAGGCGGCATCAATAGGAGTGGGTTCGGATTCACATTCCACCCTCCGTTTGTGTTCTCTCGCCCCTGGGTTGTTTCCTTTGATGGAAATGAAACAATACAGTGGGGCTCGTCAGCGTTCCTCAGAATACGAACGTAACGCAACTCAAATTTGTACACAGGTGTTATTGCTTGTGGAAGCAAAACCTTATTGCTGTTTGACTGCGTTACCGTTGGCCAGACAGCCATCAAGCCACCTAACAGCCACGCAAGGAAAATACAACCAACTTCTTTTGTCTAGAGATAATGCCCAATATGGTGCATGTTGAGTGCCTGGTGCTGTCTGAACGAACGCGTTGTAAGTGTTACGACGATGGTTACGTTTGAGGTTCACCCGGATCGCCCCTCTCAACGCATGCTCCGTATATTAACATGTTCAGAGTGTTTTGTGTGACACAGTCAAGGGGTGGAGTTGGGCAGTACAGTTAGGTACGTAAAAAGAATAATCGTAAACATATTCCAAGTTTAACCTAAGTTTGGCTTGCGCAATTTCTGACTGTAGTGTTTTCAGTTTCATGTGAATGTTACAATCCGTCCTAGTTTTACTATCGGACACCACTCAGGCCACACGTCATTCTACGTGGAGAGCGTTCAGAGCCAACGTAGAAAACGTTACATCGGAAGCGCAAGTAACTAACGGTGTTAAAAAATATGGTGAACAACCACGATTAAATAAATAGGAAGGTCCCTTCATCCCAATTTGTTGACGGAAGGGATTCCAGCGGTTTTCGTTTCTGATGGGCATGTTATCATATTTAGGATTAGCCGCTGTGTGTGCCTGTTTACTTGGTGACACGTAACGTCGGCACTAATCTTCTCGGATGCATCTCTTCTGGCGAGTTTTGTGCTTAGAACATGGGTTTTCACTGATCAGAGCTTCCATCGACAAAGTACCAGTGAAGGACACCTCATGGATCCACTGCTAATTTGGGTCTGTCACCAGCCGACAGTGTACGAGAAGCTCCATCACACTAGCAATGAACACGTTGTAATTGCTTCCACGTGTAAACATTGGCTGCGCTACCCACAAACTGAGAAGAACTTTCGTATTGATGTTTATCCACTCGCTGCATTGCTGTTAATTTTCGAATCCGTGCCCTGAGATTCTGATCGTTTGAGGATTAGAACGGCAGGAGGGTGAAAATGCCAACATTTTCTTGGCCAGTGCAGCGGTTTATTTTATTCGACATAGGTTAGTTGAAGCTGCAGATTACGCACGTCATCTTCCAGGCGGATGAGACTGACATCCATTTTTACGCTGGTCTAACGCCGCACAATATTAAAGTACAGTTACCTTGTTAAAGTTTCGTATTTTGGAATGTTCCAACGCAACAACTAAGCACTCCACGATTGGCACGAGAACAGAAACATTTAGCCGGTAAACGGGTTAACTAGCCTAGACAAAAACGGTGACATGCACTGCACTGTTGGGAGCTGGTGCGGCATTGTGCCGTTTTGCGCGATGTATGGTGCACCGTACATAATAGCAAAAACAGCAAGTGAAGGACTTAGTAACACCAAGAATCACTGTTGATTCCAAGGCATTGTCGCCACCACTTCCACTCACATATTTAGTTTCGCCGGAAGCTTCGAACTTGCTGACAGCGTTTGACAACTCATTGAAGAATGTGGCAGACAGTTCACAGGCGGTTTCATCACACACGCGCTGAAACTTCCGCGAGTTTGAAACCTCTGGAAGATATGTGCGATATAATATAAACAGACAATCCGTGAAAGAACTGACAGAAGCCGAAGTAAGCGCAGAAAGTAGAGGAAAGTCAGGCGTTAGAGTGTCGATAACCACTCTGGATGACGCAGAGTCGGAAAAACACGAGCGAGCAAGGTGGAGCATAGTGTCAGCGTTTGTGCAAATGGAGCTCATCAGCAGCTGGCGATTTTAAGCTCTAAAAAGCCGTCATGAAATTCGGAAACCTTGAAAATCCTACTATTTTTCAGTAGCATCGCTCAAATGTTAAGTACCGGTTGACGTTCATTGGGAAAAGAATCATGTGTCTCAAAAGATTCCTTCCATCTGGTCACCAGTTGCCTCGCCTTCCGATTGGCGTTGAGGTCAGGGACGATGATGACTACTGTCGATTGAAGGCATGTGATTATTTTGACGTGAATGCCGGCACAGTTTATTTAATCTTTCTCTGGCTTTATATTAAATGATACAATATGGTGAAAATGCGACGAAGTATTTGTTAGACCGAACCGTTTTCGAGCAGCGTATAGAGGAACAACGAACACCGTATTCGGAACACGACTTGACTGGCGGGCAGTGTTGGATCTGTTGAAGTTCGTCTGGTACGTTTGTCGTCTTTTGTCTGGTATGATGCGGAACGATGAATCCGTTGAGGTATGTTTGGTTTGTTTGTAAAGGGCCGATCCTTAATTTGCCTTTAGTTGTCTTTATTGTGTGCAGTAAACAATCATGACATATTTTGTACCATAACTGCACATAAAAGGTTTACTTTCTTACATTTTATAACTGTCATTGTCTGTAAAAACTTCCTTCTTGGTGTTGTTTGACACGTTTTCATCTTCATCTGCACCCGATTGTTTTAATGAGGTCATTTCCCGTTGACTGGTGGCCGTTTGTGAACACGTGCTTAGCTGCTCCATTTTGTACTCCTTTGCTGGATAATTTGTGTACCCGGTTGATTCACATTCAAGGTGAGATAGTACCTTTGTTGTAATTTTATTAAACAGTACCGTATAAATTCCAATACTTTCGACCGCCTTTTCTGACGTTTTTTCTGGACTTGGAAGATAGTCCCGTCAACCCGACCGTCTGAATAAGCGTTATTGGAATTGTCGAATACGCGTTACTGAGTGAATTACCCTAAATCGCCAGGAGCGATTTAACAGGCGGTTTTACGTCACTATTTTGTAGGCGGTAGAACGTGTAAAACAATTGGCCGCATACCTCAACTGTGATGGTCACTACCAACAGTGAAAATGTGCCGTAACTCACAAACCGATCGCTTAAACTTCAATAAACATCAAAAATCAATGTGAAAAGCTGCCTCATAGGTCCCTTTACTAATTCAAACAGAACAAAGGGAGTTCATCCTCGGCAAACCACATCAAACAGCAAGGTAACATTATGACTTTCGAACGAACAATGCAACGGTACGGGTGAGCAGGTATTGTTGGGCTGCGAAATCGAAGGGGAGCTATATACAAAGAGGTCAAGTAAAAAATTCTGGCATCGAAAGGGTTTGTGAAGATTTTTTCAACAGATTTCGCAACAGTACAATACATATAATCAATTCATTCAAGAAGCAGCTAGAAAAACAGATTATTTCTAGATGGCTGTTTTCAGTCAGGCGTACAAAACCCCGGGTACCTTCACTGCAGTTATCTCCTTTTTCCTCTTTTTCTTTTCTTTCGTCTTTTCTTTTTCCGTACAACTTTCCGTTCTGTTGTTCCATTTGGGATCGCCGTAAAAATTCTTCTCCAACATTTGTATGAAATGTTCCAGTAAGTTCAGCGAGGTCCGATGTGTTTTGTTATAATCACGAGTGGGACAGTTTTGTGAACACCCCCGCCTATGGTCCCAGTTGTACCCAGTTCTGTTCGGTGAACAGATGCTCGACCGCAACGACCAATAAAACATTTGCATCGATGAACCTACCCTCAGGTCATCTGGTTGGTGCGCTTGGATTCGGTCGTGTCTGGTGTATTTTGTGCACCTGCATCTATATGGTGCCAATCACACGGGCTGCCGAGGTCATTCTCTAAGATGGTTCGGCCATCAGAAGTGCTCATGTGAGCGCAAGCAGTTCCACATATAATTTTCAGGGAAACTGGCGGTTGTCTAACACTGGATTAAAGACCTGCTGACTGGGAGAACATGGATTTCTAGCCTCGCAGAACAGTTCCAGTGGCATTATGGGAAACCTGATCCGAAAAACACAATTCTGCCGTCAGAATTGTGATATCTCAGGCCGTTACTGAGATATGCGTCGGTGTGAGGTTAAATTACCTTTTCGCGTGCCCACGCAGCCACAAAGTCATTTAATTCCTCAAGAACAGACCAGCTTCTTATATAGATTCGCAAAGCGTCTGGTGGCTGAATATATCGCCCATCCGAAGGCTGCTTCGTTCATCTTTTCATTGGTTTTTCTCACCCGGAGTTCGCCGGCCCACCGGAAGGGGTCCTATTCACGTTATCGGTTCGTCGTCATTTGTGCCGGCTGTTCGCATGCGTGTTCCAAAGTATTCGGTTCAAACTTATTATAGTTACTGGATCACCAAAACTAGGAAACGCAAAAGTTCCGCGCACTCTATATTGGCGACTGGTGAGGCAAAACTCTTAGCTGTTGGAGGATATTACTTTGCATCCCATGTGGGGTGACCGCAATCGAAAGCTTTGGCAATATCTTGGTAGACCATTGTCCTAACGAGTTCTTAAAGGAATGTCATTCGGACCGGGAGAAGTCTTCAGGGCGTCGGAGCTTGTCTAGAACAGTGGGGCAGCCAATATCCAGAAATGGCCATGCTTTTTAACACAATGGCAGAAGAAACCTGAGTACATACGTTTTCCAGTCTTCCTGTAGTTTAGATAACCGATAGCTCATCAATGCGCATCGGTTTTCAGGATTTACTTCAAGGTACGACAACGTAGCTGGTAACGGCTTTTGGCTTTTCAAGACCGCCGATGACGTAGGTTCGCTAACAGTTATGGAAAGGGTGTCGGTGACCTACGTACAAATTTCATACACAGAACGGAAAAATGTAATCATCGTATCGGTTTGAAGCCGAATGGGAGCGCGACAGACCAACATTCACTTTACGGAAAATTTTGTAGTTCTCGGTAACTGGGGTACTAAGGTTGGTGCCAATAACTGAATCAAACAAGCCCACTGTATGATCGCCTAAACCCAGTGACTCGATTTGCTCCTGAATTGTCGATCATCAAGTTGTAATTCGTAGAAATATGACCAGAGCGCGAAGGCCTCTGACCGTCCCGCCGTCGCATGAGGACTTATATGTGGCCGGTAAGACCCGATAAACTACAGCATTGAAAGAGCGCGCCGATATAAAGTCTAGAGGCTCCATTCGTGAAAATTCTGTAAACTAGTTTTGGGGGATTAAAGTCGTCCATCAACGGAATATGGGAACGCCCATGGAGATCAAAATCTGCAGTCCATCTAAAAGTAACTCGTCCTGAGTGTGATTTGAAGATAGCGGACAATGGGTGACCAATGGCCGAAATTGGTCAAACGAATTGAAAGTCTGATTGCTCCATGATCAGCAACAACTAGTGGAGTGTCACAGTGGAAGGCCT
The DNA here is from genome assembly GCA_014220965.1 of Paragonimus kellicotti. Taxonomy (NCBI): domain Eukaryota; kingdom Metazoa; phylum Platyhelminthes; class Trematoda; order Plagiorchiida; family Troglotrematidae; genus Paragonimus; species Paragonimus kellicotti. Next base: position 94,454 of record LOND01001098.1, read on the forward strand.
ACAAGGAAGTGTGAACATACGCTGGCATCCCGCCAACTTCACCTTCCGATCTGTCTGCACGGTAAAGCAACATGTCCTCTATGTGCATATCAAAACCATGGCAAGAATTAGGATGATTGCAGCTATACTTGGCCTTGAACAGGAGCAAAGGTGACGAAGCCCAACCAGCGTGTTACATAGACTGAAAGCCCTAGTATGAATGCATCTAACGGCGGTTAGTACAAAAAAGTGAGTGTTAGCTTCGCACTGCAGAACAGATTGTTCCTTCACAGAATTGACATTGAAGCTATACACGAACCTAATGAAGCCGGCTGCGATGAGTTCGCTGAAGACCAAAATCCATCAACGGTATCACAAAACGGTTAAAACGAATGTGAAGATTCTAACTCACTTACTCCTGCTCTTTGGAACAGTCAGTGTTAAACAGTGTTCGAACTTGAACAAGACGGTGTTCATGATTAATTGACTCTTAAACATGAAGTTCCACTTCTCGCGGAGTGACACGTAAGCAGAAACCACAATGACGATTGATTTCGAGCACAGGCTTGATGGCCGTCGGTTGTTGGTGTTTCCTAACGGTTCAAAAACTCGGAGGATGTATGATTCACCCTCCGTTTCTAGTTGTGTCTTTTGTTCGTCACCCTGTTCTCTCATACACCTAGTCGCGTTTAAGAAGTGTTTTTCCTTTCCTTCTTATTCCCGTAATCCGATATGTGACCAGACAGCCCGAATCTGGAAAGGACAATGTAGCGCCAGTGACCGCAATAGCTTTGTGTATCAGTCTGGCAAACCTGCGACATTAGCCACCGATTCTCCAGACTACATTCGCACGCCCTCCTAAGATTCTTCATTTGTGAGATGATGTGCAGTTTCCCCCAATTGTTGCAGCACAATATAACCTCCGAGGCTCACAAATGCAAGAAACTAAACACCCCCTATCAACCACCGTAAGTCCCTCAACATGGCTTTATTCGGCCTGAAAATTTCAGCTTATCCATAATCTTAACAACATGCACTCATTTATGGTGAAGCCCGCAAGCCGTACTAACTCCATTTATTGAGGCTTGCCTGCCGAACTAACGGAACTACGTGCGTTTCGCTTTGCTGACGATTTATCTGTCATTGGAATTCGAAACAGCTCTCCTCGGATGAATTCAGGACAAACAAGTAAAGTAACGTAGAGTGCACTCTGCGCATGCACTTCGACAGCCCCCAGCAGTTGTGATATATGAAATATGATCTATGTATGTGCATTTGTTCAAATATAAGTTTCACCTGCCCTCACCTCTTGCAAAAGGCCCTTGTGTGACCTCGTCACATACCAAACCATAAACTTCTAGAAACTGTCTAAAGATTCGCCATCAAAGTTGTTCAGAGAATGAAGCTAAAACTCTACGCCGGATGGCCTCGCAAACTTAACACGTTGACTCAACCCTCCTGAACACTGCAAACGAAAAATGTTCTAATATCTGTTTCCAAGCTTCTGAAGACCCAAAATATTCTTGGTAAACCCCTGCCCACTCTTGCTAATTCTAAGCTGCGCAGTGGCCACTTCCTGAAAGTGAACAGTTGATAGAGTTGACCTGACCGTAGGCACGACGTCTGCTCGTGACCTGTCTGCAAAACCTCCTTGATCCTACTACGGTGGCTGTCTACGAGGTCCGTTTGCATCGACACTTCGTTTCCTAATCCAGATCCTAGTGTTTACGTTACACATAATGTTATGCAGTTTCAAAGTAGCTCATGCGTAAACCATCGTGTGTATCCACGAATACAAGCATATATATATATATCAAAAGAAGGTGCACACTTGTTTCCTTAGTTCAGCCTTCTGCATTGACGAAAGACGGTCCGAGCGTTTAACTATTTAGGCAACACCTAGACTTATTATCTGGAAGGTACAAAACGTTCACAAAGCTGCTGCCTTCTATTTCCCGTCCCAACCACTATCTACTTGGTGGCGAACAGGGCAACGTCTACGAAGTTCGTCACAAGTGTTTCAGGTGATTGTGGCTGCTTGAGTGTGTGGGCGCTGAAGAAAACGTAGCAGGTACTATGTCAGCCAGCAGTCAATTGCTGTGAAGTTGGTAATCCCAACTTTCATCGGTTCGTGGACTCAAGTGAATGGCGTGACTTTTGCAACAGACGTTTTCGACTGGAAACCAATAGATGGCATTATAATTGAGATTTACGATGATGCCTGTCAGACAGATATTACCTGTTGGACGCAGATTCTATTTCTCCAGGTCGGAAAGGTCTGGGGCGTGCATCATAGTGCCTATTGAGCTGAAATCTCGTTGACTTAGTTAGCTTTCAGTAACTCAAACATGTCCGCATTAGTCATAACAACAAAACGCCTAGCAAACATGCTCGTTTCCGGTGTGTGGCAAATATCACCAGAGAGGGAGAAATATGTCAATTGTTATAGTCAGTTTGGTTTAATCCATGCGACCTAGTCACACAACATCAATCACCTGAGCTGTACGGCGTTTGCGAAAGAGGCATCATATCAATGCAGTCATCTTATCGTAGGTCTACATATACAGCCACGGAAAATTCAACGTTCTTGACTAGCCGTTTTTGAGCGCACAGTGGTGATGAGTGTAAGTCGAATTGCGATGGCCTCTGCAATTGACAGTATACGACTTTTGGCTTGCCTTGCTTATACCTCGCAGATTCGATAGATCGGCTTGAACGAATCGGTTGTATTGATCAGATGATTTGACTCGATCAAGTGTGCCGTGACAACAGACGAGCATGGTCTTTTTGATGCTCGCATGAGCCACATATGTTAATGCTCTCGAGCGCATTCGTATAATCACCGGGTTGCCCGGTCTGTGGGGACAAGCGGAACGGTAGTAACAAAAATGTGCGCATGGACAAGTAATACATCTTTCAGCTGGGAGTGCAAAACTGGTGTAGAGGAGAACTAAACAGGTCGCGTTGCGAGGCGTTACCAACCGCCAAACTGTCTCCCGATCACTTTTTGGCTGGACCATCTCCCCTGAAGGTCAAGGAAATGTAGGCAGACTCTTTTTCTGTAGTTTTTGGTCTATCTAGCTCCATGTTTATTGGCATAGTCTTGCGCATAAACCATTCTTGATAGCCATTTTCAACTAACGTCTTGAACTGAACCTGACACTCCTCTTCTGTGGTGCTGCCCGAGCATATTTTCCTAGCGCTGTCTATCAGACATCGGATTAGGTTCCTTTTTTGTCTTACTGGTACAAAACTATTGAAGTTTGTATACTGGCCCGTCCAAGTTGCCTTACGATACACCTTTCGTTGTGCCGTGCTATTCTTCCAACGCGACATGTGTGCATCTAGAAACTCGGTACCTGCTGGTGATTTGGGTTCAGAGTAATATAGATACTTTTTGAACAAGTTCGAAACGCAACAGTATCTCACTGGAACTTTTCGATTCATCTGCTTAATCCTTAGCAGGTATCCCGCGAAAGAATCTCCTGGTGACCGCCGTTCCGCTGCTGCAGGGTTGGATGTTGAGCGATTGAAAAATTCAGGAAAACGTGTCCTTTACTTCGGTGTTCCTTTTTCCAGTTTCTGTAAACCCATCAGAAGTGTCTACGAATCTCTCCGCTTGGTCGTTAGATTTCAAGTGATAAAGAGACGTGGATATGCACCGCGATACAATTTTTTTTGGAATTAGCGTGATCCGTTGTTGGTTCCCTAGCTCTCTGTTACACTAACCCAAAAAAATAATCTTCGTAGGTAAAAAGGAGTTATCCGTGTTGCGGCTATTTGTATTAAGGAAAATTCTAAACACTGGGTATACGCCGATAGAAAAATGCTTCGGTCTGTCTGGAGAGCTCGCCAAATCAAGGTGAGCCCCAGAGCATGATTTGTCGGCCTCAACCTTTGGATATACCCACAGTTTATTAAGCATTTTTACCACCATTTCGCGCTTTTTTCAGGTTCAAACCAAGCGTTCCATTCGCCTACCAATGTACAGCCAAAGAACGATCGTTAACCGCCGATTTCATACGACTAATACCAGGATGACTCGATGTTAATCGTGTTTAGCCAGCGCTGTTGTAAAACTGCCGATAGCCGTTACGCAATCTGGCGGCGTCACAAATTCTTTATCATGGGAATAAACCGCTATTAAGAGAGTTGTTTCACCTGTTGACCTACTAAATCCCCCGATCAATCTTTTTTGGCTATGCTTCACAACATGTAATAAAACATCCTTTTCTGTTGCTTTTCTCACAGTTCTGGATTCTACTGGTATGTCACGGACCAAGTCTGAAAAGATTCAACAAAAACCACCTGCTACTGTGGACGAATCAATTTTATGTCTGTATCGTCTTTTCTGAACTAAGGTCAAGCATCTGCGTCCAAAAATACATTTCAGAATCACATTCTAATAGCACCGTAACTGATCGCTACAGTCGAGTTGTCATGTAGATCTTAATGCTTTTGTATCAAACCAAAAATTGCCGACAGAGGTTCACGATTTGTTGAACTTTGTTGAACTTAAAACGTAGTCTGCAGCTGTTTATGAAACTTTTACTGTAACCGTAAGCATGGGACATCTCTTTCCGATTTTTATTTGGTACTTTCCGGTCATACAACGTCAAATCTTTTTCTCTTAAGAGAATGTTAGTGCGGACCTGTGACGCTGTGTTTAGTATTGTCTTGTGGTTAGGTCGGCTGTCGAAGGACGCTACATCATTTCCGCTACCTTTCCTCATACTCGCGATTTGTCCGTTGAACTGAAGGTTGACCATTTTTACGGACGGTATCAGAGTAATCGGCTCTCTAACGAAGAGATCCCAGTTGCAACAATATTCCATCCCTAACCTATCATTTTTATATGGCCGGTATCTTATAAATGTGAAGACTTCCAGTCATTATCCGGCAGGAGGGTGGGGGCCCGCAAGTAGCTACCTTTGAATGGATAGAGCCTGGGGCAAGCAGAGCCCTTGAAAGGCTTCGGAGTGTCACTTTTTCCTTCTTTCATTCTCCATCTCATATACTTCAGTTGCCGTGGACCTAAAGAGGCTTTATTGCCGAAGAAGGAGCTTTCAACAGGGGAGCTGAAGTATTGATCCTGTTTTGCCTTCGCCGACGTCTGGTACAACGAGTGAAACAGCGGATACGGCGTCTAAAAAGAACATACAACATTAAAGTTCTCCGTTGTTTATCGACGAATAAGTGTACACGAAACATCTGCCACACAACTGTGACAGGTTAGCTAGTGGGGTCACAACGATGGAGTGATCCAAATGAACCCCAATAAGAAACAGCTGCGCAATCCTCATGCAAAGATGTCCATACCAAAGTGGCATTGAAGTTACGGTGGAATCGGATTTCTCCTGATTCAACAGAGCTGCTGAACAACCATCAAGTGGTCCTCCACTGACTCCGAACACAACGAAAACCGCTGTTAACCGAGATTCGACGCTATGAAGTGCCTGCGAATGAGTCATTTGGCTTTCTAGGCTGGGTGTGTTCGAAAATAGCAAGGCGCTGCTTTCTCTGCCTTGTGGTCGTACTGACCGTCGGCAAGACGTTAGTTGGAACCTATGTTAGTATGGTGGTTCATGGACTTACAGCCTACTGCGGCGATTTGACAGAAAGGCTGAACCCCTGAAGAACACTCCGAATGTTCCGAGCCGGCGTATGCAGCCGTAAATGACAAGTCTCTTATGATTAGCTATGACGCTATCGACGATCCTCAGTCGAAAACCGAAATGGCTTGGTAGCTTAAACTTCTGAAGCGTAATAGGGACCCAAACGCGAAATTTCTATCTCCACCCCAAAGAGAGTGATGAGAGATTATGTTCTGAATTGACCACATGTTAACGAATGTTTCAGTTGTACCACTTTCATTCTGTTTATGGGAGAATCGGTAGTATAAGGCATGATCAACTATGAACATTAAACGACGAATAAATGGGTGATCTGTGGATGATTGATCACGATGTACAACAGATCATCGTTCATGCTTTTATCTTTCTCAGACAATGCAAACCCACTCTCTCTTTAAGTCTTTTAAGATTCTCTAGTGGACTGTATACGGACTGGTATTCTGTAACGTTTCCTTCCCCCAGTACGAGAGAGAGAGAGCTATTTGAATCCTGTAGGGCAGACAGACAATTCCGATGCACTAACGATTGGACGCCTCCGAAATGTTATAGTGCAGACCAACTCCATCGGTTCCAGCGGGCTGAGCAGTTCACTGCGCAGCAGGAGCAGAAACCCGAGCAATGTCGAATCTTCTCAGCCATTCAAGGAACGGACACGAACCTAGTTTAGATTACTTTTCGAAAGCCCAGGGTTTTAGCCAAGGCTCGGTCCATTTTCGGAAGCAGAACTCTGTTTGTGTTCGGCGGCCAACCAAGTAGCGAAGTACTTGCCGTTGTTTTGCTATTTTGCTGGAACATTCGTCCGTGCGTATTGTTTTGGCCGCTCAAAGAATGGAACGGAACGGATGCATTGCATCCAAAAGGATGAACTCTCAGCATTAAAAGTTGAGTTTTCGTGATTTGCGCGAGAGCATGACAGTTGTCAAAATACTCCCGTCTAGGAATTTGACTTGACAGTTGCCACTTATGATCTGCTGTCCGGCAGGTTGCGATAGATTTGTCGTAAAGGACGGTTCGTAAGTGCCAATAAATAAATGAAAACCTGCGATTGGACTGTATGCACGAAGGTATACGGAAGATGGGGTACACGTTAAATAAGCACGTGATCACAGTGGAACCAGACATGTCACAGCACGCACGTGCGAAGGATAAACGTGAACGATCATCGACAGTAGTAAGAAGAAACTTGTTTTTGACGTTTTTTGGTATTAATCCTGTGAAATCTACGTCCAGTCGCTCAAGCCGTTGCGTTGATTTAGATGAATATTATGAAACTGCGGTTTACCTTTTGCACACTCTGAACATTGAGAGGTAGTTTCCGTTACCTCATCCAGAGAAATAAGTAGATTACGAGGACTCACGAAGTGCATCCTTTGTGTTGTACCCAAGAAGCACAAAGAATCATACATTCTCTTGAAGTCTAAGTAAATGACGGATCCTTTAAAGTCGTGGAGGAATGCTTCGGTGACGTTTTCATCACAACCGGAACGACAGGTGTCACACTGAGTTACGAGAAGCCTTCTTCTTGGTTGAATTATTTCATCCCAAGTGCAACTGATCATTGATTTTTTGCCAATTCGTCGTGGTTTCCTGCTCGGACTTATCGTTACTTTTTTGATGTCTCAAGTCTGGCGTAAGTCTTTTTCACAACAGGATGATGCTTACGTCATGCTGATGGTAACGTACTTAAGGTAAATGTTGCCGGTCTGCCATTCTGATTGAGATAGCTTACAACAGCATGTCAGACGCGTCGTTTTCTACCACGAAGTTTGCACCAAGCACTGTGGTGACAAATACGACACGCTTTAATCGCTGTTTCAAGCCTTCCAATGCCTTCACGACATTCATCGGAATCGAGGAGGTTTGACTTAGTAAGAGTAGATTGCTTTTGCTAAAGCGAAATATTCACCAAGATTGATGCGCACCCACGCCTACTTCACCTTCCTGAGCTTTTGCATTCTGTGGCAGAAGTAGCTGCCACCAAAGTTTTGGTCTTTCCGAATTCGGTTTAGTTACATCTCTGAGTAGTTCGAAACCAAGACGATGGTCATCGTATGTGTATGGTGTTTCTTCTTCCTAAAGAACGTGATGCCACGCTCTTGTGCGACAACAACATACTTCCTAAATTCTAAACTTGTTTCACGACTGTTTCGCGTTGTCAGCATAGACCCACCTCCGGGAAAGCTTTCCCATACCGTAATCATTCCTCCGTCGGAAGCATGCAGCCTCGTTTTTTACGTCAAACGAAATAGAACCAAATTGGTAAAGCCTAACACAAGCCTCAATAGCTGCACATATTTTCTCCTGCATTAGGGTTTGATGACATGCACCCTTCAAGTTGAATGTACTGTACACAACATTTCCCGAGATTTTTGTTCAGCCCGTCAACACGTGGAAGCGGATAAGCCTCGAGACATGTGAGGTGGTTAATTGTCCCACTGTGGTCAGTTGTTATTTTGCCCCAGTGGCATTTTTCTTTCGTGGTTACCAAAATGTGTGCCTTCTAAAATAAATTCAATGTCTTTACAACGCCGAACTGTAGGAGTCTTTGGAATTCCACCGTGGTAAACGCTGTACCTTGGACAGAGTGACACCTCGACCTTGCACCAATAGGCTTGCTTCCTGGTGATGTGTACGAAAATAAGGTTGAGACTCAACGTGAACTGCAAGAAGTCAACAAAGGGGAGGACAGTGTCCATCCGAAGAACGATGATTTGGATGCCTTTGTGTAGTCGAAACTAATCATGACCAGGCAACACCACGGCGTACGGATAGGATACAACAGTGTTCGACGTGCTCGTAAACCTTGTCCTTACATCCAGCGGAAACGTATGAACGGCTGTGAGGGATACCTGATAAGCGACTGAAAGACGTAGTGTCTCACCATCGTAACGATTGTTTTGTAACATTCTTGAAAGTCCCCATGGGACAACTAATGGTCTGTTGGGGACAGAGACTCACGAGGAACAACTGCATTTTACCAAGGAAGACGGGGTGATAAGTAGGGTTGAAGAAGAATCTCCTCCCACTTTGTGTGGTGCCCATTGTGGACCGGTTGCATAACAAGTTTACGCAGGTCTTCGTATTAGCTGAGCTTGGAAAAAAGCTGGATAACTTTTTGAAAAGATTGTTTCCAGTCACTCTAAAGTGGAGTTGACCTCAGACGTGTGCTCTTAAATTGCCTCCTCTTTATCCATAGGTCTTAGTTCAGTTATATTCCCCTATCCGTGTTAGAACGTATTATTATTATCGGCCCAACGTTATATACCTCCGATGTTAAGGTATATCTTCCTCTTAGATGTTATGCACTAGCATCCTAATCTAAGGATGATTAGTTTGAGTTACACCAGTTTCTTTGCTGGTTAATTTCTAAACCATACATGCGTGTGGAAAAATGACGAGTTCATTTTAGCGCTAACCAAATGGCTGTTGTCTTCACGCCGGTAGAACCTCAGTGGGTAAGATACGCTGGATGAAAAGGCGTTCGACGGACGGGGATGTGTTCCAGTGTAATATCTCAGTGAAACCTTTTGACTATTGCAAGAAATTCGTTGTTTGAAATACAAAGGGGGATTGTTAGGCGCACAGAGTACATTAGGGTTGCCCTTCGTGACTCCAAATTTGTTTTCAAATGTGTGTTTTTCACCACTCCTTTTTATGTTAAGATATTATTGAAATGGATATTTTCTTCTGTTCGTCACAACACAGTACGATCCATGGAACATGCAGCTGGGGCGTAAACCGAAGCTGACAAAATGGTATATGCAGAAATGTATGAAAATGAATTACAAAATCAAACTATGCATTGTGGAAACTATATTGTGTTTGATTCTCTCAGCACATATATATGCGACTTCGCTGAAGGAGGTTTTGTTCCCACTCGGGTGTATTCAACACTAAGTCCTGAAGACAATAAAACTGGTGGAGAGAAAACGTGACTCAGTAGTGGAAGCGTCATTCTTAAGTGCCTGAACGAATAAGCGATGGATCGTTGAAGGCGCGAACAGTCAAAACGCAGCTTGAGTCTCAGCAGGAGTGTGGGGCACCCAGGGAAATGAAACGAAAGTGGGCTATCGGCTGCGATGAATCAACTGTCCGTCGATTGGAACGGATGTAACTCTATGGTACATAGGCGGAAACATTGCCAAAACGTCATAGTCATGATGGCGGCAACACATATCGGACCTCATCGACTTTACTGGAACATTTCATGCACATTTTCTAGAAGGGTTCCAAAGTTGATCTCAGATGTCGATAGAAAGAGCTAAGACTTTTTCAACGGTAGGCAAAAACAGTTATCCACGTATCTACCCGGCCAATACATAGGACGCTCATAGGACGGTCGACCGTCCCCTGAGTGTCCTATGACAGTCCCATTTGGGGGGATTAATTAATTCGTCTTATACGCAGCGTGCGATAAAGTTATCCGATATGTAATATCTAAATTCGAGATAGGGCAAAAGTGAAGCGCAAAAGTCATACACTATTCTTCCTAAGTGGACTCAGCTACCCTTTCCCCAGTCAGAAACAGTAGCTTAAAATCACATGCTTCGACAAAAAGGATACTATCCTCATGTTACCATCTGGTCATGTAGAACCACATATACATTACTTATATTTTATCGTCAAACCTACCTGACATATCATACTACTTGGTAAAACCCTCTTCCGGCATTACTGCTGCATTGAAGCAAGTCACGGTGGCAACAGGACGCCAGATCACCAACAGCTAAGTTGTTTTGTTTAGTCAAAAAATCAAGTTGCCACGAGACATTCCGTAATGTCGATGTAAACAAAAAATAAAAACTGTTGCAAAGTTTATTGAATTTATAGCTGTGGTGTCGGTTACAAACATCATTTAGATATTACAAATCGGCTAACTTTATTTTACGCTGCGTATAAGACGAATTAATAAATCCCCCCAAATGGGACCGTCATAGGACACTCAGGGGAAGATCAACCGTCCTATAAGCGTCCTATGTATTGGCCGGGTAGATACGTGGATAACTGTTTTCGCCTACCGTT
>LOND01001099.1:19113-30131 GCA_014220965.1 Paragonimus kellicotti
AAAAATAACTCCTCGCACATGTTTGTCTAGATGCGCCTTGAAAATGTCGGTTAGGATAGATCCCGAGGATCTCTGCATAGCTGGATCATCTATCAACTGAGAATCTTTCTTTTAAAAGAAGGACTTTATGTACGAGGTATGTAAAAGAACGGCCGTTCGAGCTCAAACTTTAGAATAGGCAAGACAAGTTGATGCACACCGGTGAAATCACATATAATATGAATAGTCTGATGCAATGGTGCATTTATAAATAACGAGTCAATGAATATGCTGGTAGAGTACTTGTTGTGGAGAGAAGCATTGTTGAAGACTTTAACAAGTGTTTACTTGTCCAGTGTTTCCTTGATTCTTACATCTTGATCAGTCACTTTGTTAGCTTATGAGGTAAGCACTGATAAAACTGGTTTGCAATGGTAAAATATTTTATGGTGCTGTATTGATTCCTAAGACTGATGTGTGCCAGAAAATCGGAATCAAGATGATCCTGATGTTACTACGTCAAATTCATCAGTTACCTTAGTTCCTTCAGTATGCTCCTGCTGTGTTCGTAGACGGGTTTGCTATCAGCAGTAAGCCTTACAGGCTGTAACAACGGTAGAGAGAACACGTGACTCAATAGAAGTACAAACCATATTGTCGCATTTACAAGCGTAGCGTCATTATGTGCGTGGACGAATGAGACGTTGGTCGTTGAAGGCGCGACCAATCAGAACGCAGCTTGAGTCTCAGCACGAGTGTGGGACACACAGGTGTCCTTGACGCACATACAACAGCCCCTGTCCGAACTCAATCAGAATATTAGATGGAGCGTCAGTTATGGAGCCGGATCGGTCGTTCAAGTTAGGTTACATTTTCTACAATATGACTTGAGTAGTCTGGCAATGCTGTTTGAGCCCCTTCGGTTGGATACGATATCACCAAAACGGTATTCCTTCGGAGTTCTTCGAAAACTTCAGTATGAGGACAAACAATAGATAGTGGTGTCCAAGATTTCAACCATTAAACATTCGAGGTTGAAGACAGTCGTCAGAGTTAGTCAAAATGTACCTTGACTTCAGCGTGTATTTCAGTGGCATTGCATTTCTTCCGTTGAATGGAACAGTTAAAGCAACACGGGAGAGCTTTTAACTGAACAGTGCGCAAACACATTGAAGACAAGTTAAGTGCACGCAGTTTCACAAAAATGTTCTCATGTGGATTTTCCAGTAGAGTTCAAATTCTCTGTGAGAAAAGTTCATGGGCTTAAAATCACATAAAAATCTAAGTTGACTAACGAGAAGTCGTTGGTTTGTGTAAGTTGAGCTACACTAAGAGGCTTTCGTTACAGTTCTGAGGATGGTATTTTGTCAATAGTTTTCGACTTCGAGGAGTTGATCGAAATTTTTGAAAACAGGCTCGTTTACTTCAGTAATTCATGGAATCCATTGAGTTGTGCCTTAGACGCACGTGCAGTTTACTTGGTAATCTTACATTTCATTCACAAGATCGTACAGTCGTTTTGGTAGTTCGGCACGGGAGGCATCCTATCAGAAACGTGAAGAAATATTCTTTTGAAACAAACTTTAGTGGAGCATGGAACAGTTGGAAAAAAAGACCACAGGACGCTGACATTATGCGAGTTGCACTGTCGCTATATCTCTAGGGATGTTTTACTGCAAACTGTTTGGACATGCAAAATTCTGAATCACAACAAAACGAAAACAGTTAGTTTGCCGTAAAAAAAAGTCAGTTTCATCGACTACGAAGCGGAATCTGAGATCATAGCACGCGAATAATTCCGGGTCACGTTTGCTTCCCGAAAACAGACGTCCATAACGGTTCACAGCGGCGACTGCAATCCGATTGCAACATTCCTTGTGCGTACCAAAAGTATGGTCTGTAGCGTTGTTTATGCCTTGATGGTGAATGAACTGTGATCCCTGTGTTTTCGTTCTTTCGTAGTTTAAAACTCGGCATGGTTAGTAGATCGGCCAACAAAGATTATGCACATGATTTCTGTCATAAAATATTTCCTTACACGGTAAAAGGTCACCTTTGAAGATATTATCAAAACAGCTAGTCCCCTTCAGGAATTCTGAGAAAAAAACCTAAATTATGTGATGTTTTCCGGATCAACATTTCGCACAATCTGTTATGTTTCCGCTATAACCAAGTTACACGTGTGCGCAGTATGAAATATTGATTGGAAAAACATAACACGGGTTATTACTCTGCAAAAATTTTATCAACTGCATCCTACCACATGAGATTACAGAGCGGAAAATGTGTGTCAGGTGTGGAACTGAGAATGCACCTGTTTGGATACAACTGTGCTATTCGCTAGTAGTCAGTCACGATCAGTATAACCGTGACAGGGCTAAACTAACAAACTAGTTTTTGGTTGTTTCATCGAAATCCAACAGTGCGCTTATTCGCAAGGAATGTTGGACGTCAGGTTTTCCAGTGACGCGACAGTTTTAAAACAGATTTTAAATGAGTAAACATCTGCTCTCGAACGAATACAGCCTCCGTATAAAGCATGCCTACGGTTGGATTCACATTAACGAAAAGCAGATGGAGAGAACATCTACAACTATGAAGCTGTCTACAAACTATCGTTCTGAATTCTACCACTAACCATACCATTTGACGATAATTTAACTTTGTCCACTGAATACTATTCACTCACCTGCCATCAAACCGACAATTAAAATTCTGTGAGTTCCCATCAAACGAAGTATTTCAGTGATACATTTGAACACACATTAACAAACAGATGAAAAGCATAAAGGGGATCCACGGGCTTACTGTGGTCCGGGCCGGTCGCAATGATAATGAAATGGTATTCCAAGCCAACCAGCTTCAAGAATAGTGCAGTGAACTCTACTAACCAATGTACATTCCTTTGGCGGATTTCCAGGAATTTGAGTCTGTGAGCTGTGAATCGTTGTGAACGGTGTTTGATAGGTTTGTATGCCCAGATAAGTTAGTCAATTTATTCAAAATGTCATACGCAGTTAATCAGCGACGGTTGTGCAATCGTAAATTCACGAGCACGATACTATAAGTGCCATAGATTGCGGTGACTTGCCCACACGGCGTTGCGACTGATGCGGCCACGAATACGCGGGCCCATTCGGATTGGATGGCCATAATTTTCTTCACAGTGCACCGTGAACGAAGGGAAGATGAGTCCGTTAGACACACATAAGCTGGCCTGATTATGTAGTTGCATATCTTTGGTTTCCTTCGTATCTGTCGTGTAGAAAATCACTCCCTTTCCTCGTCAGAATCCTGGGTCATGGTGACCTCTTACCTCTCCTTGGCACACTGTATGCTGATGGCTTTGTTTAGTTTTACAGTCCACATTCAAAGATGTTTCGTATTCCTGATCTATCCAGAGTGTATAAATAAAAGCTCTCACGCTGAGCTACAGTTTGCTTTATACTTTTAATATCTTTCTTACTAGCTTAGCTTATTCCACTGGAGTCTGTCCGTTTTTCCTTCTGAGATCCAAATGTTTCATTCTGTTGCTAGGGTATCATGTGGTCAACCAGCTTTGGCCTGCTAAACTACACTCACCTTCACTCACTTGCCTCTCAGTCATACTCTGTCAAGTTTGCACCAGCTATGATTGTGACCCACAAGTGGTATAGAGCAGGTCACACATTGTGACAGTTGTACGCGTGAGTCCCTTGACTTCGGTCACAGTGACAAGTCAGTCCGGGAAATGATGAGACCAACCGTGGAGGTTATTCAGATCACAAATGAACACAATCTTGAATCGGACTATTTGCATGAGTACGACTGGGAAGGACATCCGAAAGATCAGTGGAAGCGGTTTCGCTAACATGGATTCAAGCGCGCGATGGCTCGTCAGAATTGAGTTGCGATGATGGTGGTTGAAGGCTTGCTGGCCGTCCCGCACTGGTAAGTCACTGACACACCCGCGGTGACCACCAGCAGATAGATAGTGAATGTGCCAAACTCTGGTTGGTTGTCTGATAATCCACGCGCTCTCGTTTCAGATATCTATGTCAGAGTGGCTCAGTGCCTTCTTTTCCACAGCCTTCTGACTGCACTGTATGGTGAAGGTCTTGGTTGATGTCTACATCAAAAACTTAAGCCTGTTGGAACTTAGCATCACATCTCAAGTATCTCAATATATAGGCCTCTTCCACTGCACTCACTGTGTCTGTCTGATTCCCATCTTAGATACTACCATCAGCAATTCCGTCGTGATTACTGAAGAGTAGTAGGGGATGTTGATCAGCACTACTTATAAAAGTAGCGTTCATCAAGTTTAATGTTTCCTGTGATGTAAACTTGAACAGGGAGCTAGTCGTAGATAAATCGATTGGAGTCGATAGGAGGATTTCTGTTTCCTCTCGAGACAATCCAAGCAGTACTCACAGGCGAAGCTGACTGAGTGTTTGTGTGTAATAATTCGGAGTTGCCTAATGCGAGATCAATGGCGCATTGGTCAACGCATGAAAGCGTGGCCGGGGTTATGCTCCCGGTCGTGACAAAGATATGTGCTAATGATGACCTCTAACAAGACAGAATCCTAAGTATAGTGTCTCGCTTTGAAAGGGAACGGCTAAAAATTAATTATCAGCTGCGATCTATTGCGACTGATATGCAGCCGATATCGGTCAAATGCTTTACTACTCACCCCGGCCTGTGTGCGGTCATGTATTGCCCGTTTACTAGTCCTGTTTTGACTCAGTTAAATATACATACGTATGAAACATGCATCGCTTCGAACAACAGGATGCACTAGTTTACTATTTCATGAGTCGTTTCTCGAACCCAAGATTCAAAGCTCTTTGCCAAAGTGCAGCAAAAGGACTTTTGATATGTCATCTCGACTAACGTGACTTTGTAGTCGACTACACTGTAGAGCTTCTTGAAAAAATTTAGCATTGTCTTACTAAGGATTTTAGCTGAAAATAATGAGCCTTTTTGTACTTAGATGTTATAATACTGTTGTCCAGCTAACCAAAAGGTTAATGTACAGAAAATGAAACATGACATAATATTTGCAACTTCAGTCTGTTGTTCGTCGTTATGGTCTTCAATGATAACCGAAATCCCACCGAAAGTTATATACTTGCGGTTCCCACTTTCAAGAGTAGGCATACAATCTCATACCTTGCAAATCGTTTGCTCTACGCTTCAACAATAGCTTGGTAGCAAGGATAATAGGTTATCAGTTACACTGTTGGAGAGTTCGAACCCGGTTTTCGTGATTGATTCTGATTTTATCCAACTCACATGACAGGAAACATTTCGTGGTGTACAAACTGGAGACTTAAATTTGGTATGACTTTCTGCCCATCTTCTATGTCTCTGAGAGTTGTCGTCTGGAAAACCTATTTGATAGCGGCTTGGCGGAGTTGATCAGTTTAATCATGCGGGATACATAGCTGCCGACCGCAGCTACATTAGATAGTATCAACTGAGTTGTCCAGTTGCAAGGTCCAACTCAGATTATGTTAACGTTGAAGAGGCTGGTTCCCATATCGTTGGTGGAGTGAACCAGCACGGGTTCTGGGATGCGAATACTGAGTTATGTGGTCTACGGGCACCGAAGTTGCCACTGCAGTTAGACTACACCCTAGGTCTGCACACATTGGCAGCGTACGCATTCAAGATAATACGCTATTGGTTTCCTTTTTGGAGCCCTGCCATGTAAATTGGGTATGAGGATAATGTCCTCAGGTGTACCATGAATAACTCTCACGAAATAGACTTATTTCATTGCATTATATTTCTGTTATCTTCACCGACGTCAGTTTAATTCCAGATACCTAACATTTATAATCGTTGACCCGATCCAGACTTGCTCACAAGGGTCAGTACTGTTCATCATCATTATTCCAACCAGTGAATACTGCTCACGCCTCTTGCTTATTTCATCTACCTTAGTATCCTCCTAAAGCGCGTCCAGTATTTTGATCCGGAGCATGTACAGAACATATGTGCAATATTTCTGCCCTCTAAGCCTGGGCTGTCCGTGTTCAGTGCCTATACAGCAATAACACATGCACTGCGTTAATCGACCACGCGGAAGTCTTGCTGCTTTTGCACGCGGTGAAGACTGCGGAGCAAAGTTTGGCATGCGATGTGGATCGATCCATCGACCGGACGGATCGACCCAGCACCGATGCTGGCGTCCACATTCACGGGGTGATGACCTGGCATTTGGCTAAGCTGCCCTGACACAAAGACGTAGGCGTATGGGAGGAATTGCCTACTTGGTACACTGGTATTGTGTGTGCGTGTGTGTGTGCGGTTGTGTGCATATGCGGCCATATTATTCCGTGGGTGCGTTTGTGTGATTACGTGTGTAAGCATGCGTACATTTCTTACTGGTTCGGAATGGCGAAACCATAGCCCCCTTGACAGCCGGTACATACACCAACCGATGCGACCCACGTTCGACGAGGCTTCTGCACCCTGTGTTTTGACCAGATGCCCAATCCGGGCTGGTAAGTGACACGAAAACATGTGTGGACTCTGACAGAACCAGTCTCCCTCAAGCCGTGTGACCAATCGCCAACTTGGAATAATGTTATGCATAGGTACCATAACCGTCCTCTGGTTGTAAGGAAATGACAATTTTGGGTGCTTATGTGTGTCCCACCCAAACTGGAACACGTCGTTATGACTTAAATAGTAACTCGGGAAAGAATAAAACAGGCCACTCAGTTATTCTAACCAGGGAAGTTCTCAGTGTGTTAATTTGAGGTGCGTGTATTTCGTCTTGTACACACAACTCGGCAATAAACAATTTGTAACCACCGAACTGTAACCGTTTCCAACGTGAAAACAGCCTGAAGTGTGAGCAAACTTTCCACCGTTCAACTCCTCATCCTAACCTCACTTGTTCCCTGAACGTATATTGAGTGTTGAATTCGCCAATGGTTCCCATCAAACGGATCCGTTAACCAGAATCCGAGTCATTGTGATGTGTGACCAGAATTGAGTAGAAGCTAACTTCTATTGTCCCCTGACCAAGAGCCCCTTTATCCAACCCTTCCCATTCCCTCCCGCATCCAATAATCCCAACATTCTATAATTTCTGACCGACCGGAGGATTTTAGAAAAACAATCGTTCAGACGTCTTCTCAACTAGAAAATGTCCGATCCAGAGGCCTCCTCAGAATCATCGGATTTTTCCGATGGATACCCAACCACAACCACCATCAGTACGGTGGCTGTACAAGCCGGGAGTGCGCGA
The DNA here is from genome assembly GCA_014220965.1 of Paragonimus kellicotti. Taxonomy (NCBI): domain Eukaryota; kingdom Metazoa; phylum Platyhelminthes; class Trematoda; order Plagiorchiida; family Troglotrematidae; genus Paragonimus; species Paragonimus kellicotti. The sequence goes on from LOND01001099.1 coordinate 26,339, forward strand.
ATCGTGTTGGCAGTGTTACGAGTAAGTTCGTCACATTATCATACGCATGCTTAATAGCGGTTTCACCGAGTAAATTTGAATTTTAGTCAACTAAATTTGGGTAATTGTTAGAAAGGTGCATCCGTCTGTTATTTCTACAACTCAATTAAACCGACTGATCGTCCACTGCTATCAAAGTAAAGTTAGTGGAAAACCATTTTTCCTTGTTGAACGCATCTGTGGTGATTTTCTGAACTCTGTCTTGTGTTTCGGAACAACCTGTGAGCAGTCGGCAATTTGGTTTATTAGTAATGTTTCATTCCTGACACAGAAGTTTCTTCAAATTAGACATACTAGTCTAATTTCGTTTAATCTGTCAAATAAGACAGTGTATTAAATAAAGCAGGATTGGCCTATTGTTGGAATCGACCTTAAAATATGTTTACCATCGGTTTGTTACGATGTACAGACAATAGTGAAAACCACTAGGACCTCATTTTAGAATCAGTTTTGCTCTCTACATTCTGTTATGGTAGACTCTCCTTTGAAATGTTTGGTAAATTTCACAAGGTCCTGTGAAAAGAGTGGATAACTGAATTCGCCAGTGTTTTAGTTCAATTAACAGAGTGTATGCAGCTCTAAGACAACAAGTAGCGAGGGGCAGAACGATGCTCACAAGTTTCGCAATACAGTCGAAACTTGGTCATAGCACCACAACTCAACTATGATCGGATGGTCTGTTGAGTAAGCTGACGCTATTAGAACGGGCAGGCTGAAGCCTGGTAAGTTGTGATCTCATGCGGTACAGTTATCAAAAAAATACACTAGCCTGTAAAGTTTGAGATACTAGGTACTTATTCATATAAAAGGTGGATACTACAGAATACTACATGCAAACCAAATGAAAAATATGTGTCCCTTACCGTTTGCCTGCGGGTAATAGTAATCATCATATACATTTTCATTGGATTGCTGAAAAGCTACTCACCCCATATTTTAAGGTGACTGAGTCTCTGGATGGCCCGTCTGATCAAGTTAGTTGCCGCAGTGGTTTGCAGTCGTTTAACTGAGTTGTGTACCGTGTCAATAACCCTTATAATTAGATAGCCTCGATGCAGAGGTCTAACGTAATAATTTAATCTGTACACTACATCTGTCAGTCTAATAGTGGAGTCAGCGTCGGAATGGTACTATTACAGACGTTTGACAATATTACCAGTTAACCTCATATACCCAAGCCAGTCAGTTGAATGACCTATACTTCAAAAACCGGACGGCGGCAAACAAAGCCGTGATCAGTTAGTATCTAACGGTATACAAGCGGATACCACAACTTCACCGAACAACTGGAGCGAGCACATGGCTACGCGATCAAGGGCATACAAAAGCTTGATTTGTCCGTGAACATGCACTGACTACGATGTAGTTCAAGAATATCCAGAAATAGTCAGGCTATGGAAGTAAGTGATGTGATCCGAACTTAATAATTGTTTGCGCGTTTAAGACAACAACAGGATTATGCAGAACAAACTAATGCATATTAGCTTCTAACACGAACAAACTGGTTAATTTCCGTCAGTAATGCTTGTATGAGTTCAGAAACTATGGGGTTATGTTGAGTTCAAACCACAAAACTTCGTTTTATTGGCCTAGCGTGGTTTGACCATACTGTAACTTTAGGTAATCATTTTGCTCACTATCTCATGATTGCTGGTTCAGATGAGCAGGTCAGCTCGAAACAATCGTCTCAACTTAATATAAGGATATCATTTAAATTACCGTTGATGTAGTAAAAATTCGCTTGCAGGATTTGCTAACTATGGAGACAGCTGAGGGTGGAATGTCCGGCTACGTCAGAACCACATGTCCTAAGACAGTCTGTGCCCTAATAGCTGAACTATCTAGTCACTCGAGAGCCTAGAAATTTCACAGTAAGACTCCATTTATTCCAACCATCCCTTAGGGTGCTTGGTGTGTACAAAAAAGTGACCTGGCTGCATTTCACAAATACTGACTAGATTTGTTAACTTAACTCATAGATATGAACTGCTCCAGATAAGATTATGAGGAGTTGGGAGTGGATAATCACAATAGTAGAATCTTGACAAGTTTTTGATTACGTAACTGCACAATAGATTTTGAATCTGTGTAGTTAGGACACTTCATTGATCTCTTTTTAAAAATTTCTGACAAGCTCTACTTAACAGACTGAATAAGCTTGAATGTTTAACGATCGAAACAATTAATCTGTGCAGTTTTTACACTTGCGATTTCCAATTTCGGCTGATTCCAATTAAATTACTAAAAAATGCGTACTGGTCAGAAGACCCGCATTTCTGGGAACATTTCAGTGATCGGTTTCATGCATTCATTGAATCCTGAAAGCGGGAACAGCTCAGAGGAGTAATCGGTTACGAATGATCAACCATGAAAGTCACAGTCGGTAAACGTTAAGTGAATGAGTCAGTCAAAATTGAGAGTAGCGATTTGCAGATCATCATCAGACCAAACTCGGGCCAGACTGGCTAACACAGTTATGGTAAAACCAAAGTGAGTGATTCACTGTAATCTATCTGGTTAAGCATGCTGTCCATATGCTGGGGCGCACAGTATGGCGAGACCGACCGGATTCTATCCTTCCAAAAATCGTTAAACCACGTTTGTTACGTAAAGCATGGCTTCTGTGTGTTGTTGAACTTTAACGAACCAGTCACCATTTTTAAATGCCAAACGTCAGATAAATTATATAGAAGATTATAAAAAATTACTGGTCATATGCCGGTACCACGCATTACATATGTGCGTGATTTAGTTACAAAATCAGTAGCAGCGCTTATGAAGGAAAATATAGCTAGCTGACCGAATCAAGCGCGTACTTGCAATCCTCTTGAAACGCTTGAGACGATGTAGTTATATCTGTTTCGAGTTTTATTACACGGATTATGAGCGTAACCTTAGGCCGGTCACTCAAAAATTTCGCAAATAATTCAAATGAGAACGACAAAGTAGCGAACAAGACTTGTTTTCCGTGTTTGATCATCAGGCTAATTACAACACAATAAATATGAAAACAGTAACTGGGGTGAGCCAGAAAAACGGTCAATAGAGGTTGTGGACGGCGTGTTTGTTATCAGTTACGCAATCACTGTTCCAAATCGTGGGCTTGATTGATTGTGGGCCAGGGGAGATTAAGTGTCCGCACAAACTTCTGTGATTCAGATGAGATTTTTCACTGAGGAAACTTGAGTATAAAGTTGAAGCATCCGTTTGAATTTCAATATGAGCCTAGAAAAGCGTAGCTGGAATGTAATAACATGTTTTGGAGTCGTTGAGGATTAATATTGATTTCAGGTTCATGATAAGCTCTTTTAAATCGTTCAGTACACACCTGTGAAAACCTCTGTTATAATCTTAACTGAAATTGGAGCCTAAAAATAGCAACTCGCATTAGCCGATAAAAGTCAACAAAAACTATTCACACGACATATCCAGCAACGCTTATTTGGATTATTAAAAGTAGCAGCCTGTTGATAACAAAACCAAACTGTTTACAGATGGGTTAAACAACAAATAGAACATACGATGATCGCTAAAAAGACTCATCTCTTATTGATGCACGGCAAGAAGTCAACAGTCGGATTACTCACTTGATGTGCATTGTGTTCCACTTACTCAATTTCTTTTGATTCTCAATGCAACAACCGAACCTGACTAACAATTCTTCAATTGAAACATATTTGACGTTTCAACATCCATCAAATGAATGAAGTACTATGGTATGATGACTCCGTTGTGGCTCCCAATCAATTAGTTA
>LOND01001099.1:33192-48977 GCA_014220965.1 Paragonimus kellicotti
GTTTTAAATTAGATGGCATTAGTACTGTCAGTAGATGATTTCAAGGAATTTGCTAATAGTAACGAACATTGTAATGATGCCTATTCAACCATGTCGTCATGAGTTCATGCTAATGTTATCACAATTACCAGGAATCGTGCTCTCCACTATTCGTAAATGAACGTTACTTGGTAGAATATCTATTCATTTAACATAAAATAGTTTCCGAATTTAGATAGTATGCAAAAATAGCGCAACCAGATGAATGACCTAGATTTCGTCTTCAGTTTGCTGTTGATGAGCAGTAGGGGCTTATGAACTGGATGTGAGACCATTAAACTAACGGCCTGAATACACACGGTAGAATGTGTTTAGCTGAACATAAGGATATTCAAGTACGCTTGAGTGAGCCGGACTTAAGTCAGTAACTCAGGATCAATTGCAAATGGATTGTATTCGATGTATGTCCGTGATACTGAAACTTACAGCTATTGGATTCTTTCGTTTCTAACGGGGTATTGAACGGTAAGCGTGATAAACACGGAAAAAGAATACAAACCACCACTTGCTTTTTGGGGTTCATTATTACTTTGAACGATTTTTGGACCCCGTTTGGATCCCTCAGGTTGGTCTGGTAGGACGCAGAACCCAAAACCTACACAACCATGGGTTACTGGGTCTATCGATTGTGATGGGTTGATTTCGAAGATCGACGTAGATTGTAAGCATATCGATTGAGTGAATGAACGCAGTCCAACTTGGTATACCAATATGCATTAACCATACGCAAATCAAACGCCAAGCCATCTAATCGTTCCATCACAGGGTTTGCTGCTAATTCTAGTAACCCAGTGAACTGAACTTGCGGCTAATAATGCACATGTTGACGCCGGACACACGATCAGATGCTGTTTCGCTTTTAAAAATTGTTGTACCTGGTGTTCACGTGTCATCGAGTTCATCACACATGGTTAAGCTCATATCCTCATCCCAAATTTGACGGACATATCATATATAACCTATCGGTCAAAATAACCTGTGAGCAATGTCCAAGGTGTCAAAACAGCTGCGGACGCTAAGCAGGAAAAAATGCTAAAACTGAGCAAGTGTATGTGGCATTCAACTGATAACAAGTAAAATCCTGGCTACTCATGAGTAGTCAAAAGCCTTATTCAATGGGCATGAGATCAACGGCTCGTCATTCGTGTCCTCATGGATCAGAATAAATGGGATGATTGTTTTCTTTCCTCATAACGATCGTGCCATTTGAGTAATACTCACGAACAGTTGTGAGTTAAAGTAAAAATGTGGTGATTCCATTCCGTCTTATTTTGAGGTCTATGGAATATTAATTAACACGTCTCGCAATCAAAACAGAACGAGGTCGGTTGAAACTCCGATAGAGCACATGAACCGTTGATAAACTCCAAACAGAACAAAACCAGAGTCCGATAGGAAATCCGGAAAATTTGTTCGGATGTGGAAGCTACTGCCAACCAGGATCGGTGTTCACCTAATAACGACCAGAATAGCCACATGGGCATGAGTAACACGAAAGTTTTTGGCTCGAACCTCTGACTAACTAACTCTATTTAGTAAGCTCAGATAAAAGCTAACCACAACGCGGTGTATGGGTTTTGGTGTGATCATCCGGAGAACTGTAATCATAACTCTAAACCCAACCCTCGTGGTCTCAACCGATACAGCTGATCATGCAGTTGTTCCTGATCACTCAAGCAATGGAATAAAAAGGCTTTTCACTTGTGGTTTTAGAATTTAATTATTGTCACCTCTGTGGTGGACAAGTTTCGAATTGATTGATAATGGACGATCTCTAGACAGCATAGTTTTACTTGGTTGAATTAAAACCCATTACCACTAAGTAGATTAGGGATGTTGGTTAGTAGGACAGTTGTAGCTACTCAGGTGTGAGTATGCAACCTGTGTTAAATGATACGGTGATTGTGGTCACACAGGCCACTGCATCAGCCCACACATACGCCTTGGCGGTGTGAAATGATCGCAAACATTCTTGAAAACTGGCGGTCGCGCAGTTGCATTGACCCTGGTCCATACGCACCCCCATGTGCATTCGAGGTTCTCGATCGGCGGGGCTAGGTGCAGTGCCTGTAGCATGAGCGCACGTTATGATGACGACTATGAGTGTGCGCTGGATGCAGTGGGGCTGACTTATCAAAGGTACCATCGGTTCAACATCCAACTCATCGTGTTCTATTTACTGATTCTTGTCAGTCGTTATAAATTAAAACACTCCAACTTAACAGGGGTGGGCCCCGTTAGTAGAGTTGGACAAAGTCTATTTCGGATTGCCAGTTTGCACCGGCTACGACCACAAGGGTTTGTAATGCTTCTTGATGCTCATCCTCAATCCGACAGTCCACAACCAGTTTCATCTTTGTTTAGATTCATCAGGCAGAGATGGTCTGAATGGGGGATAGAACGAGGTGATAACAAGTTTTAATTCGATTACATTTGCCCCGACGCCACATAAGAACACTGAAGGAGGTTGCAACTTGGATCCATTGTCATAATCTTCAAAAAATTGTTTGGTGATGACAAAAGTGAACTTTCATAAACTAGGTGAAGATTATCTACTTTCAAAATTTCCTTATCAAAACAAAAAATCGGTTAATCTGTCACATGAATTTAGTCATGGGTTGCACGTAGATCCTCACTGAGTGATTGTATTTTGTCTAAACCTTGTCTACAAACAGCTGCAGAAGCCCGTCAAATAATTCAACCCACTGTCGTCAGATTCCACTCCGTTGTGGATGAACTTCACAGGCTCACTGACGAGGTTCGAGTTCGTACCGAACAATCAATAAATCTCATGCGTCCGGTGGGGGTTCCCATTGCTGCCGATATGGTCACTAGTCAGTTGATTAGTCCGCCAGTGAGACCGTTGCCTCCAACTATTGTGAAACCGTTGCGAAATGTATTTACCGACGAAGGACAAACAGCTATTCTAACCACAGAGTTTCACTCTGGTTTGCCTCCAGGTACGTATGTTGCATTGATCACATTATGTACGTTTGCGTATGTTCATGAAACTAGTAGTATGTAAATGTCGTGACAATGGTTTATTTCTACTTTTGAATTATACATTCAGACGCAAATCCGTACGATCAAAGCCAGCTACAGGCTTTGTGGTTCAAAGATGGACAACAGATTGTTACACCGGACTACGAACCACATCTTAGCCCGACCGTAGCTGAATTGAAGATTGGCGAAACGCTCATGGAGGACACTGCGCATTTCAGTTGTCGTATCGTCACTCCGTATGGTCAAGCTGAGACATCTTGTGATCTGGTGGTTAACGAAACGCACAGCCCGGTTAGTTTCAGACCAGTGGTCGATGAATCGGCCATTCAACCAATCAAACGACCACGTGCCGCGGGTCGACCACTTGCACAACAGCAGCAGGAACCTCCTAAGTTTATCAGGTAAGTAAGACGTGCGGTTACTCGGTGGGTTTACATGTTTCCCAGATAAATTCAGGGTGTATATAAGCATGTAGTTAGCAGAAATGTCCCTGTTCGCTGACAGAAGTTGGAACGAGTCAAACACGAAATTCTTTTCACTTGGACTAAGTTTGAGATTGATCAAAAATCCGTTAATTTAAAAGAACATTTAAGCAGTCAGTAATCTGTTTTATTAGTAGCGTTTCACTTTTGACGCATAAGCTGGTCTGATTGAGCTTCAGTACCATGAGTGAAACCTTACCAATAAACTAAATTACCGATTGCTCACTAACTGTCTTATAATTACGGATTTCTTATACTCTCACCATCAACAGTGTGCTTCCCGATGCGTAGTCAGTGAGATTGGACTTTCAATGGGCGTGAATGTTAGACTGATAGCAATGACTTTGCTCTCACCGGCTGAGGTCATGAGTGGAGACCATGGTGGTCTCAGAGTCTGTTGTCGTACATGTAGGATGGCACGTAATCCGGTTACTTAAAAAGAAGTAAAGAATTCGTTATGGGATGGTCCATTGAATAACACACCGTCTGACGGGTTTGAGATTCCCTTTTCGGATCAGGCCTGGTTATACCTGAGGGCGTATTCGGGTAGATACTTAGCTGTTGGACTGACTTATCTATCAACAAAGAAACGAGCAAGACAGTTGACCCAAAAGAGAACTGTGTGACTGGATGTTCTCTAATCGTGATAATGATGTATAATCCAGGCAAATATGACGTTCAGCCTGGATGCATAAGTGTGGGAACAAACCTTGAGGTTTCCATTCTTCACTAAAACATCTATGAAGGGTGGACAGAAACAATCGAACTCAACTAATACAAACTTTTTGTTTAACCGCAAACGTTAGATATCAGGAGGCTCATACCCAGCAAACAGCCACGTTATAACTGAGAGTATTACCAGAACTGGGGCACTCAGTAACTTGATAGATTAGTAGTTCCCAGTTCCCATTCAACTGGGGCCAACAGCGCCGATATTCATGCCAATAAACCCGATTATCAACCAGCCACCTTGATATCACCAGCTACAGGAGTTCGAGTTATAAAGTTTTCAACCAGGGTGACGGGTACGACTCGTAGTGACTAATCTCCTGGCAACTGTCTCCAGTTTCTCACACCAGGTCATCAGTGGTCCACGTTAAATCATATACCAGAAGGATATATAAAGTAAAACACGGGCTGCAGCTGTCCTGATCTCGGTTACTTCATCCAGCCACACCCGTTTGTTAAATTTTGCGTTAATTGCCACAAAAGGCATCGGCTAACGTTGTGTACACCTGAACATGTTTGTCACTGAGTGAACTCTCATGCTAAAGGTTTTACACTTCACCAGGTTGTAATTAGTATGAGTCAGCAGAGTTCATTTCGGCACGTGTCATTTGTTTAGCTAAGTTATGGAAATTGGCCTACCGCAGTTAAACAATTACAAGTTTGAGTTAACTCAAAGATCTGATTTGAACCTGATCATTTTATAAAACGTGTGTCGTATTNTCGAGTTCTGAGAAGTGGAGAGGTAGTCAATCACGTACCGTTTTCGAAACGCTAGAAACTAGTCAGCAAGAACTGGAGCGAGAGTTGCAACGTAATTTCAGTCAATACGGACCAATGGAACTGGACACAGGAGAGGAAGATATGCGTACCAGCAGCGAAGAGACGTGGCGGGAAACGCACGGAGCCTATTCACAACTGGCTGATCGAATGCGCACCACAGAAGCATATATTTGGGAGTTTCTGGATCGACTGGAAAACAAACGACGCCAGTTGCATACTGGTGTGATCTACTATAGCGAATGTAATGTGGTAGGTGATCGTATTCTGTGTTTACTGTTGTGTCATCATGATAGTTCACTTGCGCCTCACCATTTTGATGTGCATCTTTACATTTCCGATAGATATTTTCCGTTTGAAACATACTATGTTTAATCCAACAGATATACGGTCATGATGGAGTAGATGGGAGAGTTCAGCTGTATAGTTACTGAAAACTATTCATAGGTTTTTGACCATATGGGTAGCTGTCAAAAAGAAGAGCTCACTTCAAGTTTAAACTGAGTCAACATAGGTCAGTGGTATATATTTTGCTGTGTCTGAGTCCTAATTTCATAATCGTACTATGTCCCGTAATCTTTCCCAGGTTGTCATTTTTAATGGGGCATGTCGACCCAGAGGGAAAGCTAACACATCCAGTAAAGATGTGTGACGGTTCAAATTCACTCAGCCTCAAACTTTAACTCTTTGCATCAGTGCCCAGTTCAATAATGTTCCAAACTAACTGTGATTTCTCACGACCATATGGCTGATATTTCGATTTCACAGTTGAATAAGATAAAACATTCAATTGCCCAAATGTATCCCTATGTTTCCCAGAATTGAGATGTTAATGGCCCTATCTCATTCATCATTTCCGTTTCAGTTGTTAACAAAGATTTATCAGTTAGAGGCCGATATGAAGCAGAGATACGAACATCCAGCCGAAGGTCTAGAGGACTCCTTCTTTGAACGGTTGAACAATCTGGAACTGCGCCTGCCAGGTCTTCGGCAGACGTTGAGTGATGTGTATAAGAGCCAGGAGGATATCGTTGTCCAGTCTACACTACGTAGTCAGTTAGGGTTGGCAGCGCCAATTCCACGACCGGATTTCACTCAATCTTCGGTTTCCATAAACGCGGCCGTTGCAAAAAGAAAGGAAATCGAAGACGGAATTGCACGATGTCGTTCATTATTCTCAACCTATCAGGAACGTAGTATCAAGGCACAGAAACGTCAACAGATGCAAACGCGAATTGAAATGGTAAGCGTATTAGACTAACCTTGATTTAGCGGGGACTAACAATTTAGAATGGCCAAATCTTCCTTAGAAGGCGTTTTTCTCCGACTGCTTAAGCACAATGACGCACCCGCCATCGCGAATGAAACTCACCTGAAGTATGGAAGTGTGTCCACCCGTCAGACGAACTTCATGCGCGACCTCATTAAGAGGTTCTTGTTTCATAAGCAATTTGTTGCCGCACCGCCAGCCTACGTTAATCACAAACAAGACCAATTATAAAGGTTCACTCGTCATACGTTGATTAAAAACGCACAACTTTAAACCCCCAGAATTCATCGCTCCATCCAGTAAAAAAGTATACAACTCTGAAAGTTTGTCACTTGTGACCATTCACTTAGGACAATAAACGATTATACAGTTCTGACTATGTGACCTACAAATGACAACTGTTTTGTGATGGGAGATGCTGTTCCTGACTGTTGTTCACTGGCTGTTGCGCTAATGCATTGCTCAGCCATTTTGGTGGCAACTCTTTGGCCTTGGCTGCAAACAATTGTCATTTTTTGGTCGATGCAAATGTTCCCGCAATTGCGAGGAGACTGGCAAGTGCTATGACTGACAGAAAACGTAAGAGTTCATTTTTTTTATTGAGGGTAAAAGCGTCCGAGTGGTTGGTTTGGCTACAGTACACACGCGGCTGCGACTAGTAATAATCACATTGCTAAACGTATCAGTCACACTTCGTTTTTTCGGGCACTCGTACAATTGATGTATTCGCAGGCGTCAATTTTCCTTCCGTTTTTTTTACTAAGGTCGCAGGACAGTTGTTACCACAAAGAGCTTCGTGCAAAGATTTGTGCATAACTACTCAGTTGAAAGTCAACTGCATGCAGCCCTTTGTTCTGATATTCAACATGGTTTCACGTTCTGGCGTGATCAAAATACGCTGCAGGATGCTACGAAAGCCACCATGCGACTTACATTTCCTCGGTATCTTGCTCAGTTTTGGTCCATTTCACAGGTTGGTTGCAACCGTAGATCCAAGTGTGCACGGCTTCTTGTATTAGCGTCTAGACAAGTTCTTGATGCTAGGAAAACTCGTACAGCAAATATATCTTCCATTTCTACAAGCGGTTGTTCTCAGGAGGTCATCAGCGAAACGGCAGACGGCTGTTTTGATTGTGCTGAGTCCTATTAATTACACAAACGTCGGGAATGCGATCTCACGGTCCATGATTGTGTCAAAACAATGGTCACGACCAACGGGCTTACTGGAAGAGGTATGAGTTAGCTTCATTAGATGTTGCAACTCTTTTGCTAGAGTTAATAACACTTATGCAACCCTAGTGACCGTAACTTCGAGGTCTAGTGAGTGAGCCTCTGATCTGTTGTTCTGACATTTTCTCACAGGAGGCGGATTCATGTCCCCGGCCTGTCTAGTTTTGGCGTAACGCAATAGAGTGAAAAAACTATCAACCGTTTAATTGACGGTCACTGGGACCAACGGCTTGCAAAGTCTCCTAGCCCAGCACTCAGCCGTTGTGGATGTTTGGTTTTAGTCCATGAGCGAAGAAGATGAAATGGCTAAAAAATGTTGCAAACGATTTTACACTGGCAGGCAGCCTTCTTCAGTCTTAGGGTATTTGTTATTTCCATTGTCTGAGTCTATCCATCCTAAGCTAGTCACGAACACTGAGGCGAAGTGTTGGTAGTCAAACGAATTGGAGAGTGAAACAGAAGACACAGAAGTAGATCCACTGGAACATCGAGACCAGAGTCACAAACACAGAACAGGGTCATTCAGACTGATAAAAATGAAAAACTGAAGCTGGACCTTTGATCAACCGTGTTATTTTGATCTAACAGATCATTGCACAGAGAATTAATGTATGTCTCGATCGAGGAATCGTCGTTGACACCTTCTGTTACGTATTTTTATGTTTCCCAACCTCAGGTTGGCGAACCACGTCTATTTGACGCACAAATTGGCACCAGTTTGTCCGAGTGTCAATCTCAACTGGATCGTCTGATGGCATTAGGCGATGAAGTGCGGGAAATTCAAAGTCAACACACTCGATTGATGCGACATCTGCAACAGGCATCGAGTTCTGAGCGAGATGTCACAGTTATTTTAACTAACAAAATGGTATAAAACTTAAACACTAACGGAGGATTTATTTTTGTTCAATCGAATAGGAACATGAAACTCTAAAACGGACAGCCCTTTTAGAACCCACGCATCGAATGCTGAATGCAGCGAATAGTCTGTTAGACTTGCTTGGCAGTTTGTCAAATCAAACCGGACCGTCAGCGTCTTATTCTGCCAGTTCCGGAGCAAATCAAGCCAGTGTCGAAGCCCGTGAACGTGTTGCTGCGATGACGGCCAAAGGTGGAGCCGCCCGCCGCCACGCAGAAGTTGCTTGGAATCGGAGAGACCAACTACTTCAGCTCCGCTTAGCCATTGTATCTATGGAGACGGAATTGGAGCGTATCGTTGATTGGTTCTTGAAGGTTAGTGGCGATTTAGAATTACATGCCCTTGACTACGGTTGATAAATCATTGCGTGGAAGATGGCCTACTGTAACCCTCATATTAATAGTGCAGCACCTAGAATATACGTCACATGTCTATTCCTGGATCAAGGATCGTTTGCCAAAAATCAATCATTCTAGACTAGTCATAGAGACAAGAAAAGTGAAATTAAACTAATACAAACCTCAAATCACTGAGTCCGTCCCAGCAATTACGAACGGGATAGCCATAACACTTAACTTACGACATTAATTCAACTTGCACAACCTTTTCAGTCGTTAACAGGTGGATAACTTGAGACCAAAACATCGGTTTTTAAATTAAATGATAAACGTGCAAATCGATCCTGATAGCGCGTGGTACAATTTAGACCGTGGGAAGCAAAAGTTGTCGGGTAATTGTCTCTGAGCCCATCAATCAGGTTATCGACAACNTGTGGCTGTGCTTGCTCTTTTTCAGGAGGTCGAAGGAGAAGTAGCCGCGGCAGAAAACGATTTACAAAACATCTCTAAAGCAATCTTTCTGGACTTTCCTGTGGAACAAGTGGAACGAGCTGAGAGAGATCTGAACCAACTGGAGGCGACCATTCCGGTAGATACTCTTAAGATATCCGTCATATCAAATACTAGGTTTACATGTTTGACTAATGATACACACTAGATATTACTTAACCACCTTGTCTAGTTTTGAGTGATAATAGTAGCCCAACCTAAGAACAGATCACTTGCGCGCATGAGTTTGTCTATGAGTGTGAACAAAAGAAATTAAATGAGGTCACTATCAATAGGGAATTAGGACATCCATTAGTCTACCTGCTTATTGAACACCTCCTATGTGGTTTGTTGGGTGTCGCGATCAGTTAAGGTAGGTTTCAGATGTCATGAAATAAGGACGCATGTAACTGTACTGAGCAGGATTACCGTATCATCCATCTTCGGGACGCATTCCGTAAAGTAACAGGTAAAGACTAGTTTGTAAAAGAAACGTGCAATATACAATAAGTATATAGTATCACATGTCTCGCAAAACAAATCAGTTTAAGGATGGTGTTGATGTGGGAGGTAGACTAAACATGGAACTGTGCAGTTTCTAACGAACACATCCCAGATGCAGCTAATACGCCTAACAGTCCCAGCTGTTTTCAAATCATCATGAAGAAAACTGTCCAATTCAAAATCTCGAGTGGGTTGTAGTCAAATCAGATAAGCACCTACTAAATCCGTCTTGGTTGGAGTAACTCGGTCAGCGATTTTATGAGCGCGTTACCAATGCACACAAAAACACCCATAACTAAACTCATTACGATACGCATTTCTATCCAAATAAAGTTTTCAACTTATACACTCGCTCACAGACAGTAAAATCAAAGATAAACGCGTCTAAATAATGCCAGCTTGTTTGACATCTAAAGCCGTCAAGACGTGCTTAGGGTAGAAAGGTACAGTTTATTTATAGAAAATACTTTGTGATCTGCATTAGGTTTCTTAAAGCGCCAGCACAGCCTGCTCAAGGAACTGAACTAGTGTGTTTATCGGTTGCACTGTTTGAGGCTGTACCCCAAGAGCAGTTCCTCTTTGTTCGGATTAAAGATCATGATGACCCAACTGTCATTTTCTCACAACTAGTAATCTGACCATTTCTTCTAAAGAATCGGCCTCTCCAACGAAAATGTATTTCATCGAACTTATGTCCTCGCACAGGTACTTCGTAATCGGATACGTTCAACAGCTCCGGGACTTCGGCTGCAATTGTTACAAGGTGAATTCGATGAACTCGGTGTCAGTGGAATCCCCATTGAAGTTGTTAACAAACATCAACAATTAAGCACACGTTTTGATAAGCTTGCCGACGCAACAACAAAATGTCGTTCGGAAATCAATTTGACCCTGAGACTGTTACGAGCTATCGCTGTGGCGGATAACGCTCTATCACAGTTGACCTTCGGTCTGCAAGATACTCAAAGACGTGTTCGCGAGCTGCCACGTGATGATCATGAGCGAATTCAACGGCTGCGCTCTGAAGCTGAAGAACAATTGGTTAGAGGACAAGCTTTGGTCAACATGCACGTCCCAACTTTGGAACAGTTAGCGACCCAGCATCCAAGAGGTAAGTCACGCTACGAATTTCATGATTTAGCCTGATCACCTTACATATCTAACAAGGTACGTTGGTCTTTGGTCAAGTTTTTCTGTATGTTGCAAGCAGAATATAAAAGTGAAATTTGAGAATAACAGTTTATCTTTTGTATGGAGTGCTTTATTTGTAAACGTCCAGCTTACTCACTTGTGACCATTCACTTAGGACAATAAACGATTATACAGTTCTGACTATGTGACCTACAAATGACAACTGTTTTGTGATGGGAGATGCTGTTCCTGACTGTTGTTCACTGGCTGTTGCGCTAATGCATTGCTCAGCCATTTTGGTGGCAACTCTTTGGCCTTGGCTGCAAACAATTGTCATTTTTTGGTCGATGCAAATGTTCCCGCAATTGCGAGGAGACTGGCAAGTGCTATGACTGACAGAAAACGTAAGAGTTCATTTTTTTTATTGAGGGTAAAAGCGTCCGAGTAGTTGGTTTGGCTACAGTACACACGCGGCTGCGACTAGTAATAATCACATTGCTAAACGTATCAGTCACACTTCGTTTTTTCGGGCACTCGTACAATTGATGTATTCGCAGGCGTCAATTTTCCTTCCGTTTTTTTTTACTAAGGTCGCAGGACAGTTGTTACCACAAAGAGCTTCGTGCAAAGATTTGTGCATAACTACTCAGTTGAAAGTCAACTGCAAGCAGCCCTTTGTTCTGATATTCAGCATGGTTTCACGTTCTGGCGTGATCAAAATACGCTGCAGGATGCTACGAAAGCCACCATGCGACTTACATTTCCTCGGTATCTTGCTCAGTTTTGGTCCATTTCACAGGTTGGTTGCAACCGTAGATCCAAGTGTGCACGGCTTCTTGTATTAGCGTCTAGACAAGTTCTTGATGCTAGGAAAACTCGTACAGCAAATATATCTTCCATTTCTACAAGCGGTTGTTCTCAGGAGGTCATCAGCGAAACGGCAGACGGCTGTTTTGATTGTGCTGAGTCCTATTAATTACACAAACGTCGGGAATGCGATCTCACGGTCCATGATTGTGTCAAAACAATGGTCACGACCAACGGGCTTACTGGAAGAGGTATGAGTTAGCTTCATTAGATGTTGCAACTCTTTTGCTAGAGTTAATAACACTTATGCAACCCTAGTGACCGTAACTTCGAGGTCTAGTGAGTGAGCCTCTGATCTGTTGTTCTGACATTTTCTCACAGGAGGCGGATTCATGTCCCCGGCCTGTCTAGTTTTGGTGTAACGCAATAGAGTGAAAAAACTATCAACCGTTTAATTGACGGTCACTGGGACCAACGGCTTGCAAAGTCTCCTAGCCCAGCACTCAGCCGTTGTGGATGTTTGGTTTTAGTCCATGAGCGAAGAAGATGAAATGGCTAAAAAATGTTGCAAACGATTTTACACTGGCAGGCAGCCTTCTTCAGTCTTAGGGTATTTGTTATTTCCATTGTCTGAGTCTATCCATCCTAAGCTAGTCACGAACACTGAGGCGAAGTGTTGGTAGTCAAACGAATTGGAGAGTGAAACAGAAGACACAGAAGTAGATCCACTGGAACATCGAGACCAGAGTCGCAAACACAGAACAGGGGTCATTCAGACTGATAAAAATGAAAAACTGAAGCTGGACCTTTGATCAACCGTGTTATTTTGATCTAACAGATCATTGCACAGAGAATTAATGTATGTCTCGATCGAGGAATCGTCGTTGACACCTTCTGTTACGTATTTCTTATGATTTCAACTTGGACAGAAGTCTTACTCGTGGGGTCTTCGGTTGGAATTAACAGAACAGTTACTGTCTTCTCTCGAGGCGATCGGGCAACCTGATCATTACTCACAAGCGAAAGTGGTTGAGCGTTCACATATGATAATTCGGTCGTGCCTAATGTGAGGTCAATGGCAGCCTCATGAAAACGTGGCTGGAGTTTTAATCTCAGTCGTGGCAAATATATACATTACTGACAAACTCTAACAACAGCGAAGCTCAAGATTAATTCTTTTGCTCATCACAATATACCTGAAACATTCCTAATGAGGCTTTAGCATTGAAACGTCTGAATGACATAAGTAAGAGTTTTCTAACATTAACCTTGTTTGTCTGTAGCCTGTTTAATCAGAAACAGTAATCATACACAACCACTTCTCATGTATTATTTTACTGATGGGACATGTTATCACAAGCTGAGATGGTAAGCAGTGGGTCTCTACGTTTGTATGGATTTCTGATGGCACAAACACCAGGTATGCTGTTATGGTCTATTTTAGCTATGTACAGCCAGTGACCAGTGAGACAACTGAAATGACGTTATGATGCAATAGTTCACTCTGGTACACACTACAGAATATGTCTGACCGAATGCATCAATAGTAATTGTTAAACATAAGTAATTGATGTGTTCAGTCAGTATCACAACATATTTAAGATAGCACCTAGGCGAGAGAAGAATGACGATACTTGCTCTAACCAATCCGGTAACTGTAGTTTCTTTCTTTTCTATCTCTTCAATTTTACATCATTTCATTTAACCAGATACTATAAACCTGAAGGTTATTATTCAGACTAAGTTTTTTAACAATTCACTGACTTTGCAATGATTAGTCCAATATTGAGTATAAACGACAAATGTTGTACTTGACATCCTCTTACAGCTGCGCGGATGACCTCACCCTAATTCACGGATAAATGGGCTCAATGAACTCATCACTGAGTATAGTGCATGGATAGGATGAGGATAATCAGTAGCATTTCCTAGATACTTTACTTATATGATCAACTGGTGATCTAGTAGGAAACAGAATATACCACAAACTCATACGGTAAATAGAACATCTTATTTTTAACAGAGTCTGTCCATTCGAATTCCTGGGTGCCTTGTTAGAAATGTTTTCACTAAATCGACATTACGGACTATGGAGAGCAGGCACACATGGAATGCAAAATTACTCGTTCGAGATCGGTATTTCTGCAGGAAAGAAAGCTGTCAAACAGGAGATAAATTATGTTGTTTTCATGAAGACGGGCCCCTAAACTTACCTAAAACCATTGACCCGGATACAGAAGAAATTGTCTCAGCAGGCCTCTATGACATGCACTGGGATGACTATTAAGCAGATCCTTCTGATCGCGGTCCACTTCAACAACCCCAACTAGATATACTTCTGACAGTTAACCTGTAGCTGTGGTCATATTTCCATAGGCAGAGCCACTCACAAATTGGAGACTCAGGCAAATGAGCAATCTCCATGTGGCTGAAGTATCATTCGCTCAAACACAGACCATACCAACAAATGTGCAGGCTTACTTTTTCAATTTAAATGCACTTGGTGGTCACTACTCAAGTTTCCGTTTTCAATTCGGCTCGTCGCATACTTGTCCGAAGCAGCCGCATGTCCGTACCAACTCTCACTGAGGCTTCAGTACTCACGCAACAGCACTAAACTCTGCGGACTCAGATATGGTTGACAGTAACCTTGAATTGACCTCGCTTTTGAGGTCTGTTGCCGTATTGTGCTGCTAATCATAGTGTTACTCAACGCTCTTCGCTGTTGTTTTATAAGCATTCGATCGAAAACAACGCGCAAAAAGCCATGCCAAGATGTCTGAACATTATTTATATTGCTGTTATCGGTTAGCATATCTTCCAAAGTTTTACTTATGTGTAACCTTTTTTTTAACAGAGTAACTTACCTGTCACTGTCGAGTGGTTCCATAACGGCTATCCAATTCATGATGAGTTCGGCCGACGCAGAATTACCATGGAGGGAACGGATTTGACCAACCTGAATCTCCCAAAAGTAAGATTTTATAAATTTTTTATGATCGCGGTTCATGAATTGTTCTACTTGGGGATTAATTATTGGTTAGTCAAGTATTGTATGCTCTAAAATGAAAGTGTTGTCTTTCAAAGTGGAATGCACTTGAACCTAAAAGCTGAAATTTTGCCTCTCAAGATGCATAAGACGCATTACTGGAGATGAATTGACGCAACGGTGTCTACACTGGCAGATGTGCAAGCCTTCTGACAGGAGTATGTTTAGCGTGATACGGCTGATTGAGCATTGGGTATCTCCGAACTGATGAGCATCGTGATCTGATCGCGTAGCATCATGTTTGTTCAAGATATTTAATGGGTTCACCGGCCTAATGGCATGCCATGCATGATCAGTTGCTTCGTGGTTCCAACGTGCCAAGAAGACATTTCGAATTGGTTAATGGTTCGGCAACCTAATTCGTTTAGTAATCAATGGATTGAGTTTGACGGTTTGATCTCCCAACCTAAATGTGGCACGTGAGAGTTTCTGATACTCTGTCGGAAGATTAAGCCGACCTGTGGAAGGGTATCTCATGTATTTGTGTTGCTTGGTAATCTTACTTTAAAATATTCAGCCATATGCCTGCCAGTTATTCTTCTTCGCCAACAAGTAATACAGCGTATAAGAAAAAACTGAGCTGCTTATTCGAAAATAAACCTAAAGTGGAACAGTAATTTTCAGGTAATGGGAGTTGACTGACACGAATTGGACCTCAATCACATTTGATCGCAGTCTTCTCATGTGGATAGGTTTTCTACTCGACATCTTTCGGATACAAACACCAGACTCCGGATTCGCTCTTATTACAGCTTATCATCGGTACATCATCTTCTTACCAAGACCGGGATTTGAATTCCGCTCCGTGTCTCCCTGAGTCACTCGTACTGACCATTACTCGATTAACCGCACTTTAGACCCGATCAAGTAGCGTGTCCAAGCGCTCAGTCGCATTTGCGTGTGTGCGTATAATGCTCATCCTCGGAATTGACATACTAACTGTCCTGTTAATTCAAGTCTACGACCACACGCTTAGGAATGCTCAGCGGGTTGAAATCACAATATTCGTTAGAATTTC
>LOND01001099.1:56903-90247 GCA_014220965.1 Paragonimus kellicotti
ATGCATCTGCACGTCTTCCGCCTGTTACACCAATTATCGTAGGCAGTGGACCAGAATTTACACGGATTTTCAAGTGAGTTGCATGTTCACTACATAATAAGACAATGACATTGTTTGTTTTGTTAGTATTCTCTCGATCAGATCTGTTCGAAAGAGCAAAACCAGATATAGTTACAAATAAACTGGGCTCTTACTCAGAAATCCATATTCACTTCGCATTAAAAACGTGATATCAAGTGATAGGCTCTTGTGATCCTCCGCTCTGAACAGGTGTTTACATGGAATTTGACAAACGCTATAAGCTACTTATCCTTCTGCATACTAAAGGTTAATTTGTCATCCCACACAGACTGATTGCATTCTCATGTATCACTCTGATCAAGTGTTCAAGTAATCCGCTTGACTTGTAAAAATATCCTGAACAATACGTACGCTACGTAGCACCGTTCGTCTCCAAGTGCAACTGTTCTGCTTCTTCAACGGAAGCAGTAAATCCCTATCCCGCTGTTACTACGACTTGTTAGCAACACGCAAGTTTTGATATTGCACAAGCTTTGCACTGATTTCATTAGTTAGTCCAGAAATTTAGGATTGGTGTTACAGATAATCAGAACTCCATTTGGTATATTATTCTTACCTAGATGAATGGCTTGTTGGAATCTGTCCTATATTTCCACGTGATATTTGTATTAATCCTAATGTATAGCCAATGAATAAACAGTAAACCATCTAGTTTCATCACCATACGTAATACTAACCCGGTTGCACTTACATCTACAGTACGTAACCCTAAGGTCTAACACAAAATGCTCTTTGTGCAGAAAAAAAATTTGTTTACTTCCGCTCGTCCGTTCTGTTCAGGTCGTTATCAAGCCATAGCTGAAAATGTGCACGGACGCGCCACCTGTTCCGCTGTCGTTAATCCATTGGCATACAGTCCTAGTTTGAGTCATCGTCCACCGTCTCTGTGGAGCTTGAATCGTATAACTCGAACTCGACAAGTGTGTACTCGAGAAGCTTCCATGCCTGTTTCACCTGCTACGACCGCTCCAACTGTCTCACCACGCACGATCGCTACTGTACAAGTTCCGTTCACTGTACCACGCCTACAACGCGAAACTTCGGCACCACCTGCACAATATTACTTGACAAGTCACAAGCTCAAGTTGACTTCCAGGCAGGCATCACCGCCGATTCAACTAACTTTCTCTCTGCCACGAAAAGAACGATCTTTAAGCCGTAGTGAGGTGAGTTATCATCTACTGTCTAAAGAATGATCACAAAGACTTAGTTTATTTACTGAAACTAACTCCATCCTGTTTGTCAGCAAGTTGGAGACAATAATTAGCTCATGTTTGATGTCGGCCATGTTTAACGGCTAACTATTCTATAGAGCGAGTTCGTATTACCAGAAGCTCTTATCGCTATTAACAGAGTAATGCATTTCATTGGAGTGTGACCAAGTAAACTGTTCGCTTGACCAACTTCTGTTAATGTTCTCCACTTCAGATAACACGTACACTGGAACGCCGGGTCACGGAACGCGAGAGGTTGTACAGTAGCTCACAGTATCTGAGTCGAATGCGTATTACCCCGCAAGTGACTTCCACCTTAACTCGACGCGTTTCAAGTCAGCCTCGTCTTGAGCATGGCTACTCATCGGAAGAAGAACATGAGCATCCGATTTCTGTAGTACCTGTTGTTCCACATTACAAGACCCGAGTGGAACGTTCGTTGGCGGCGAGACCACGGTTGAGACCTGGTCACCGATCAGAATTGGAACACAGACAACCGATCAGTGTGACTCCTATGGTACCGGAATATCGTACCAGTATGGAACGCCAGCTTGCCAGCGCTCCCAAATTAGAGAGGGCTTTTGCTTCAGAAATGGAACGTCCTATTGACATGGAAGTGATTCCAGTTGTTCCTGAGTATAAGACTCAGATAGCTACCGAGCTTCCTGCTCGACCACGCGTTCGTCCAGGCTATTCTTCAGAGCGCAGACACGTGCGAAGTATGGATGTGACCCCAATGATTCCAGAATACTTGGCACAAGTAAAACACAATATAGCGGAGCATCCGACACTAGAAGCTGGTTACAGCTCTGAAGAGGAACATGAACATCAGATGAACGTTGTTCCGCTTGTTCCTCATACGGAATTCAAAACACAGTTGGAAACTGATGTTCCCGCCGTCCCAGAAATGCGTCCCGGTTTCGCATCCGAAACATCAATTCAACGACATATCGAAGTTGTTCCGATGACTACAGAGTACAAGACGCAATTGGACCGGCAGGTGACCAGTCAACCAATCTTAGAAGCAGGCTATTCTTCAGAGAAAGAAAAATTAACACAAATGGATGTGATCCCCATGGTTCCACAGACCGCATATCGTACTGAATTATCTACAGATGTTTCTGTTCGACCACATTTGGAAGCTGGGTACGTGTCGGAAGGGGAACATCAATTAACAATGGACGTCTGTCCGGTTGTTCCGGAATTCAAAACACAATTGTCTACACAAATACTCGCACGACCAGAATTGTCTTTTGGACATGAAAGTCGACTGAGTTACGAGCGGCAACTGCAATGGGAAACGGAGTTGAAACAGGTATGTTTTAACATTTCAGCACACTACTGTCGCGTTACTAATAACGGTGGAATGCACAAAATAGCAAATCAATCAGCTTACTCTTTCTGTATGCACTGACTAAACATCATCAACATCAAGTTCATTGCTACGGTATTTACATTAGAATACCTTTAAAGGTCTCTCATTGCAATTAATCTAGTCTGCTTTTTGGGGGGCATTCACTTAATTTGGTTGTTTCTTTCCAGGCATCAGCCGAATAGCATTTGGTTACATCAACTGGCCGTCTTGTCAGTCTGTGTCCGTCCTTCACATGAAAAAAGATCAATCGAAACATTTATCCTTTTCTTTCTATACCTTTCTACAGTATCAATCGGCGATGTCAACTCGATTACCCAGTCGGCCATCGCTAACTTCCATCTACTCGTCCACGCTGGAACGTGAGACGACCATGAATGTGGTGCCGGTCGTGCCACGCGATGAACACTATACAAGCTTGTACACACAACAATTCGCAATCGAAGTGAGCACTTTTGTTGTGCCTAACTTGGTCAACCAGACTGCGATTTCTTGCCTCGCTTTGGTTCGGAACTTAATGATTGGTTGAGTACAGAGTGAATTGAAGATAAGCAAAAGACGTGCACTATTTTCAATGGTCCCCTATAAGATGCACTTGCGTTGAGAATTGAGTAGTGATTAAGTTTTATATCTTCAGAGCACGACGCCTCAAATGTCGGTCGGGCTGTTCACACATGAACAACAACAGTTGAGATACAATCTGGGCTGTAACTGATGACTGTCTGATCGTCTGTCAGTTTAGCTGCCCTAAACGGATGTCTATTAAAGATACGTCTTTATCCAGCATATAGGGTAGGCCCGAGTGGGTTGGTGAATAGAGAAAGGGTGAGTATGTTAGTAATGTCTTAGACGGTGGAGGTGCTCAGACAAACGAAAATCCTTCAAAATATACTGCGCTTTGTTTTTGTACAGAATATTGCAAAATGACATTTATATACCATACATTTCGTCGAAGGTAGCAGAAAATACCGCGAACCCAACGCTTGAACAGGATTGAATCTGTCAAACCGTTCTGTTTTTGATATGCCACAAACCGAGAATTTAGAGATACTCTTTCCTGTATAAAATTGACCACATTTTTGTATTCAATGAAGACTGTTAAAAACTAACAAGTTACTTAGATGGACAAAATACAACCTTGAAGTGGGTCGCAAAATTGACACCGTTTTTGACGTCTGAATCCTGCCTTCTACAATCAGAGTCCGTATGTTTTTTTAAAACAGATACGTTCCGGTGTAACTTTCCTAAAGTGGCAAACGCCATAAAGACTTAGTCTAAGTTACTATACACGACTGTCTAATACTGTTTTGATTCTGTAATGCATCCTGGTCTTGTTAGCTGTTATATGCAGCAAGAGAGGTGTAGCCGAAAGCAGCTAGGTTTTTTCTAATCCATCATCACCTGTTTTATTGCACCAGGATTGTTTTGTCCGTTGCAAATATTCATGTATTAAACTTTTTTCATAGCAATAATTTGCTAAACGTCTGACAGTTACGAACGTTAGTAGACACACTACATTACTGTTCAGCACTCACTCTCGCTCGATCACACTTGAAGTGAACGTCAGAGAATAAGCTCAACTTTTGAAGCAGACGTGTGAGTAAGACTTGGGAAAGAAGGGATTCAGTAGATTACGTTGTTTGTACAAATAAGCCGAATTGGTGTTGACACTAGGACTGTGGTAACGTTAATTCAGTCACGTTACCCGCTCAAACAATTACTTTCATTTATTCAATCAAAAACAATATATTTGATAGTAATATTACAAACGTGGGTTAGAATTGGATAAAATCGTAACGAGCATAATTGTCGTAATCAAGTATTCTGAAGTAAACACAGTGAAACATTGGAAATTGAATAGCTGAACTATCGAAAACATACGATTGCTTGTTCTACCACGCAATGGGACATTGCATAACAATAAATAGCAAAACAACCGGATGTTAACAGAACAGCTCAAATGGTCACTAGGTTTTGTAACCAGGTTGAAGGCAAACATTTGAGCGATTGAAACACACGTTCGCAACTCTTATTTTGTGATGCACGTTGGAGTTTCTTAAAGGATGGTTAGTATATCGTAATCATTTATGACATGTGTGACCCGTCGTTTGTAACGACACTGATCAATAGTGACAACCAAGATCACTTCAAATAATGAAACATCTCGTATATCACCATCGATATCGTTTATACAGGTTGAGACCATTGTGACCGAAATCAGTGTTGAACTTGGCCAGAGGTCGATTACACTTGCAGCATAAAGCATATCAGGTACAGTCACAAATTGTTGGGAATGTCTGGACGGTCTAAACTAAGTGTAACTTATAACCTATAACGCCATTTATGTCCAACTTTAAGAGAAGCAGTAGGCGGGAATTTCGCTTAGCTTAGGGCTCGCCAACAGTCCGTATAATGTGCTTGTTCTGAGATTGGGTCAGAGAACTACCATGTTTAAGACATCTATTTGATCGCCATGTTACTTACCGCACACAGAACGCGGACCCGTTGTTATATCTGAACATTTGACAGCTGCAGATCAGAACACTGCGGAAACGGGTGGAACATTTGTCAAAATTGCACATCACACATACGAAACACCGTCTGATAATTCTAGAAGACAACTCCACTGATCGAAACTTTCGGCATTACTCTGCCCTTAGCTTTTGAACCCCCAGATTGAGGTAAATTACGTAGCAATCTAGTGCAGGCAGGTACAAGGTAAGCATTAAATGATTCAATCCGCGAAGTTGACTAGGCTGGGTGTTAATTACAAACCTTAATACGCGCAAAGTAGGAGTCTACAGTGTAATCTCTAAGCGTGTGGAAGACTGAGACTGACTGCGCAAGTCATCAAGACTACTGATCATTGACCTGTTGGTCCGTTCATTACTTAGCTTGTCCACCTGTTAAGTATCGTCCAGTTCTTGAACTTGTCCGAAAATAACATTTGTTGATGAGGTTATTTCCACTCTTAGATGTGTCCAACAATTTGCATTAGTACAACTTCCACACTTTCACACAATTGATTAACACCATTCACGGGCAAGTCACTGAACTCAGTGGGTTACCAACTGGGATCACTGAACATTTTGAATGAATAGAATAAAAGCATCACATTACAAGATCTGTCAGTCAAAGTCGAATGAAAATCTTGAAAAAAACTGCTATTTCGATTCGGAGTACCTGTATAACATTTTGTATGCTATCTTACATCAACACATTCTAACTTGCGATTCATCCAACAAACCCTCATCAATTTTTTATTGAAGTCCATGGTTTAATATTCTTTTCCTCCCTAAAAATTATCGAAGCATACCTCTGTTTCTTCTTCATCACTCCAGTACCGACCAGTGGATGTCATTATTGAAGTTCCAATCCCACCGCAGTTCGTAAAGCCACTGAGCAGCGTGCTAGCCGCAGAAGGAACGCGAGTTGTTTTGGATGGCGTTGTCTGTGGAAATCCACAGCCGAATATTTCGTGGTTCAAAGCTGGCCGTCTCTTATCAGACGGTCCCGATGTCAGACTGGAATACGTAGATAGTCAAGTTCGCCTTACGCTGCCTGAAGTATGTTGCACAAAATTCATTCGCAAATGTAACAAACGACTTTCGTGTTACTTTTGTTGTGGCTGCTAACCTACTTATCTCATTTTTGTTCATGTTTCAGGCGTTTCCAGAGGATGCCGGAGAGTACATATGTGAAGCAGAGAACGTTGCTGGGCATGCTCAGAGTAGTGCAACGATTGTCGTACAAGCACGTCTGATGGCTCCTTATTTCGTAAAAGGTTTGGAAAGTCAAGTGATCAATCAGGGTCAGTCGGTTCGTATGGTGATCAAGGTAGACGGCCATCCCCCACCAACCGTCACATGGTAGGCAATGTATCATTTTGTCTGACATCATGTTATATCAAAAACCTTATTCATGCCTCTGTATAAATTTGGCTGGACATCCTGAGTTCTCTTATTCATGAGAGAAACTTTGTTCTATCGTTGTGCCCGTATGTATTTGTCTTGCTTTAGGTCCTGTAATGGCCGTGAGATAACCAGTTCTCCGCATTACAAATTGGAAGTCGTCGGAGATGGAACCCATATTCTTGACATTCCGGAGGCTTATTTCGAGGATACCGGACGTTATACAGTCATTGCCAAGAACCCTGCTGGAGAAAGTGTTTCAAGTGGTCTATTGACTATGCAAGGTAATTAAACCGGTTGCCAATCATGCACATTCTCTTTAATGTCCTCTGGTTACATCATGTTTGTCGTTTTCCGGAAACTTCGTAATGCGCACAAATTTCCACTTGGCCGTTCAACGATTTGTCCTACGAAACTCCATAACCATGTGCGACACGAATTTGATAAGTAACCAATTAGTCAGAATCACCTTACTGGTTTTCAGTCGTCACAACCAGGTAGCTTGAAAAGGATACTGTAAAGTGTGATATACATTCGAATGTAATGATAGCCAGTAAAATGCGGAGCATCAGCAACACATCTTCTCTGGTGCTATTGAGGCCAATATTCATAGTACTCACAGGCGAAAGTGGTTGAGTGTTCACATATGATAATTCGGTCGTGCCTAATGTGAGGTCAATGGGGCAGTGGTCAACACGGTTGCCTCATGAAAGTGTGGCCGGAGTTCTAATCCCAGTCGTGGCTAGCTCTAGCTGGAGCTAAACTCGAGTCTGTCGTCTCTCCTTTAGACAGGCTGGCTAGAAAGTCTAACTGAATGTGAAAGCTACGCTCAACTGTTGTGAGTAACGTTTGACCTACACTTTATATTACTCCTTTACAGCTTCATAGCCCACTTGAAGTATTTATCATAAATGGTAGAAATGTTGCAACTTCGATTACATGCTTACCATGTGTGACATTGGAAAATTAAGTCTCAAGGTTATACTTGATGAACACGTATCAACTAGAGTTCAGTTCGTCCATTGTTTGAATAAGATATTCGCAAAGAGTTAATTACAGTCATTATAGTGATACCAAAACACTTAAAACAGAATCAGTTTGGATTTCTGTTACTGGCTCTGTTAATCCCCAAAAATATTTGTCTGGGCACGTAAGCCTTTTCAAGTGTAAACAAACTAAACAGTACACCATTGGATTTTTTGTTTTTTATGTTAGATAGTGTGCTTGAATACGTCTACTAAGTTCGTTTACATCTCATATTACGACTGTTTGGTATAACCGTTTTGCTTCAATCAATTAAGGGAGAACACAGGCAAACACTAAATGAAACCATCAACTCACGTGTTTTTCAAACTTTTCGCGACATCCGAAGAAATGAACATAACGCTTTCTGTCTATATTTACACAGAACCTGAACACAGGCAGCCGACGCCATTGAAAGATATTCATCATCGCGAACTGACCCTTCAAATGGAAGGTCTGCCACAAATTCCACTTCCGAGTCCGCCTCCAGCGCCAAAACCAGAAAAGCCAACATTTACTCAGGTAATTTTGGACGAAAGCTTATAGCAAAATCATTAGAAGGTTAAGGAATAATACGTCTGCCATTACGTTTATAAGTCCCCTTATACATATGTGTGCATCGCTCCGAAGAACGAAAAATAGTCATTAATGACATCAAGTCCGTTATTTCTATGTTTTAGCAGGGAGTGCAATTATGCAAGCACTCTTGATAGCAAATAGTGAAATGAGAAAGATAATCAGTTCACAGTACGGAAGACAGTTGACTAAGTGACCAGCCTCCTGAAGTACGTAGTAACTCCGTTCAGGCTACAAATACTGACAAAACCTCGCATATATCTTGCTTGGAACACATCAGTCCGATTTATATTTTTTACTCAACCGCGAAGTTGAAGGTGAATACTTAAAATGGCTGATTAGTAATATTAACAGTAATAATAGTACTGGCAATAGGAATCAGAGCACTACCAAATTTGCCGTCCACACGGCTTGGACATTGACGTTTCTTCCATAAGATCGTCCGAAACATACTGCCTACTTGTAAGTAGCCTGCTTCGTTTCTGAAATAAAAGTAGTTATTGATAAATGGATTGAGAATAACAACGTTATGGGCAAGTAGTCATTCCTGCCATCATGGTTTAACTTGGGACATATTTCAATAAGTCCAGAAAGGCTATACAAGGGCAATGATCTGAAATCGGATGCTGCATTCCTATTTCACGTGCTAGCTTGTTCAACAACCGGATATCTGAGATGACTAAATTCCCCTGTTTCTTGTTGCCTGTTGAGACATGATTAAATCACAGTGACAGATTAGAAAACACGTGTTTATGGTTGATATTCAAATAAGTAATACCTGAACGTTGAACTTCCAATCTGACTTACTTCAGAACAACGTAATTGCAATGCCCATTCATTTTTTGCCAGATGTGGCAGACAAGTCGGAGCCACAGCAAGCCATACTGGATATAATGCACAAATAAACCATATTCAAATAGCCATTCTGCATTTCGGGAATACTGAAACGATCGCATACTCGGCAGGTTAACTAGATATGAAGTCTGTGTGTGGGCAATTTTGTCGACAAATAGCCCAGGAAAATAACTATTGTAAAAAGGATCCTCCAATCGCCATTCGTGTAGGAGAGGGCCGGAGTTCGATCACCCTGGTTCAATAGACAACCGAACACTTATCAGCGTGAACAGCTGCACTGCACGCACCATAGACATCTTCGAGAGAATAAAACGATGACGAGTACACTTCATAGTCCGTAGAACCTATGATGGTCTGCCATTTGTCTCAACATGTTTCTTGAACCTCTTGAAGCCAACCTGAGTGAGTGTGTTCGGGTCCATTAATCTCCAACTCTAAATAGGGAGAGTTAACTGCCGGATAACCCTGGAGCTTCGTAAATTCTGTCCAGACTCAACGGAAGGTAATTCACTTTCTTAAGAGAAGGAAATCGGGAACACTACATTTTCTTTAGTTCATTTCGATTTTGCTTTTTGACATTGAAATCAGCTGGTTTGGTTTGTTCATTTTTACTTGGAGTTCAAATGTACCTCATATAGGTAGAGATACCAAGCTGAGTTTAAACTTTTCATAATATAGTTCTATTATTTTACAGGATAACTCGTCAAGCTGCGTTACAACTGGTCCCTGACTTTTAGATCTACAAATTATTCACCTATCTACATCTTCATTCTAGACCTTCGTTCCGGAAATGGAGTTGCCAGAAGGTGAACGGCTTGTCTTGGATGTGGAAGTATGGGGCAATCCGCTTCCCTTCTTACACTGGTTCCATAACGGTCAATCATTAAGCAGTACTCCTGACCGCCAAATCACTCAGGCTGGACCGCCACTGGCCAACCCCAGTGAGGTTCAGTTACAACCAGTACGAATGATAGGACAATTAATTATAAACGAGGTGTTCGCCGACGATACCGGTCTGTACACTTGTGTGGCGGTTAATTCCGTTGGTCAAGCTGAAGTGCTGGGCAACATCACAGTCATGCCCAAAGGTGAGTGTTATTGGATGTTAGCATTGTTGTTGTGATTTAAAGTTGTATGTTGGAAGGTCTTTCACGTCGGTCAGACATTTAGGGGGATGCACATTATATTTGGGAGAATGAGGCAAAATATCGCGCGTAAAGTAATTAACTGACTTCAGACTAAACACAACTTTCATCCAGATGCCGAACTGTTTTCTTCCAAGGACTTTTATCCCATGGTCCGTATCTAATTGTGAGGGAGGTGGTTGCTGCAGACATTGGCCAAACCAGATGAACAAGAGGCAACTTAACCAGACGAATATTTTTCTGGGGGCTCTTGACCTTTACAACTGATTACACAGATGCAATGTTCATTCACAACTATGAAGTCTTCAATTCACAACTAAGCAAGAAACTCGAAAAGCATAGCCAGACTGCCTTCGTCAAACCAGCATTCGACCATAGGGATCTTCCTCAGGAATGCTTTCTGTCTCTTTTGAATTTTGAAACAAGTGTGTATGCTCTTATCAGTTGTGGTGACCTTTTCAGTGATATTGCTAGATAAAAACTTAACATAGGTTTAATTAAGTTCGGATCAATAGAATGTTCAATCTCATTTTGAATCGGAAGATTAGATTTGTAATAAAGTTAAACATTATATACTTATCAGGATCAGCTCATACCATTTCAGGGCTCGCCGCCAGCTATAGGAGTGGTTTTTTGTATTGAAACCAACATCCTAAACATTGACATGACAACCGAAGATGAATCAATTTGGTATTACTTTACTTCAAGAATGTTTTGATTCGAAGAAGACCTCACCGCTAGAGAGCAAATATATCATGCATCGCATTGTTTCCAAATAGTAACACTATTCAAGTTATCAATGCAAACTAGAATCCTAAGTACCACCAAGGGTAACTGTGCTAAATAAGATGACCCAATGGCTATGTCCGCCATTGGGATAAGCTTATGAATCGAACGTTTCCTTAAGGTTTTTGGGACAACTGTAACGTATTTCTGACCTTTGTCAAGCTTTATCCCTGCCCCGTTAGTAGAGTTTTTCTGCGAGCTAAGCAAAATGACATTGGATCGGATCTTTTCATGATATGCAATACATGTATGCTACGTAGATACTATGGACCTCATGATTAGTATATCGTTCTGAACCTGAATAGTTCGATTAATACCGAAACAATGTTAAGGCTATTTTTAAGACTGGCGACTCCATCATCTTCCAGTGAGATTACAACGAAGCAACCATTTGTTCAAGAAGAGCTCAAACAATACTGTATGCAACTGTACGAGAGTGCCAGGATGAATGCACCAATTCAGCATAAAGTCATATTTCCCCTGTATTATCAAAGTGTATGTTATTTTAACTGTGATAGTGTATTTTCAACATCGTAATCATTAGTGGCTTCCTAACAAATCAGCGCACATTAGATAACTCAGGCGTTGCAAGCTAACAAGCCACCAAACTAATGTGGGCTGTTAACAAGTATAGCAGTGATGAGTTATGATTGTTGTCCTGGAGTGATAAGTTACAACGCGAAGCCTAGAAAATGTATATTTTTCCGGCTAATGATATGTATTGCCCTTCAGTCCCAATGAAGGTATTGGTCTAAAGTTGACTGGAATGTTCTGATTACGGGGTCATCGGCTAAGGTCAACAGGACGAGCACTCGATTCGCCATAGAGATAGTCGGATAACCTGAACAATAGTCCCTCACAGATCAATCGTTAAGACTGTAGTTTTGATGGTTTGCTCTGAGACCAATTGAAAAGTGATCAATACGCTCAACTAACATTATCGAGTGTCTGAGCTCAAATAGTACTCCAGATGTTTGTTCGTTCACTAATGAGCTTGGACGTAAACAAGTCATGTTCCTCTTGTCATGACGTTTTTTTCATGGTAGTTTTACCAGGAGGTGGAAACCGTTCTCCAGCTATTTCCCATCAGTTTTAACCGTCATTGACTATCCAATAAGCTTACCCAAAACGAGCAGACACATGTACTGCGTCACTTTTACACTATGGGCTGGTTGCCGAAGTGCGTACTTTTTGACACAACATTTTTGTACGTTCGTGTAATATGTGAACACCCTCATTCCAACAAGTGTAGCTTTTGACCAGCCCGTCTGGCTATTACAACGCTTCCAACACGTAATCGGATGTTAGAGCAATTTAGGCGATCAGGTTGTCTATCGGGATGGAATACTGAGCACAAAGTTAGTGGCGGAGTCCACAGCTACTGAACAGCAACTGGGAATAAATGACGGCAGTGTTCAGTAACTAAAATCTATTAGAACAGTTTAAGCCAGGATAGAATAGCATGTTGTGTGCCTCTCCAAAGCAATCCAACAGAACGGCATAGGTGAATGTGAAAGCTAAGAATCCTTGTCATCGTTGTTTGATTTTTATCAACTGTCCACTTACTGCCACGTGTAGTGTGAACCCTTTTAAATAACCATACCAATTAACATTTCGTTTTACATCCCAAAAAGCATTTCTCTTTTATCTCCGAATCTTACTGGTTTCACTGCACTTTCTCACGTCTACCTCTACATTCTTCTTCAAACTGGAACGCAATTTTGAAATTAGATACAAATTTCCATACCAAACTATCGCATCGTTTGCCTTTTCACAGCAACGCCACCTGAGGCCAGACAGCCACCAGTGCCATTACCATCCCCGCCAGCCACCGGAATTGATTTATTCACCACCGTTCCACGTCGACATGGAACCAACACATCCGCTCGTGTTGGAGGCCGAAGCCAGAGGTTATCCCATACCGGATATGCGTCTTTATCACAACGGAATATTGGTCGAATCTGACCAGTTCCGTGTTGTGGAATCCAGTCCGGGTAGCGGGCGAATTCGGTTGCAGATCAACCAACCCCAACTGGACGACCAAGGCGACTGGACAATTGTGGCCTCGAATAAAGTGGGCACCACAAGCAAGACGGTATCCGTTGCTCCAAAAGTTGCACCGTGAGTTCTAATCAGTGTAGGAACGCAACATTTGGCCACTGACTAAGTATCCAGAGTTAACGAGGAAGAGATTGTATCAAACCCGGGCGAGATTTAGTATATCGTAGAATTAAGGTTCGTAATCATATGCTGTAAGTATGATAACAGCAATATTTGTTCAGTATTTATATAGACTTAAAACACTTAAAGACTGAAATCGTTTTTACATTTCTAAAAAGGATAAAAGAAGATTGCGCTCAGATTAAACTAATTTCTTAGATAGACTAAGTGCATGTTCAAATTGATCGCCCAAACGTATGAACTGTCTAGTGCAGCCAATTTCAAATAGTTTATTGCTTGGTGGCTATCGTTCATTTGGACGCGGTTTTCAGCTCAGTCAACTGGTACTAGTTTGAGCCAGTTATTCAGTTTTGCTATGGAATCATTGCATGTTCCCCGAGTGGTCACCCCTTGTTTCATGTACAATCCGTCTGCACCAGCCTCTAATCCTTAATGTCGCTTTGTCGTCATGTCTTTGAGTTAGTGACATATAGCTTTAAGGCTGGTGGGTGACCCGAGTTTGTCCCCTCCTGGTTTTTCTATTAACGCAGTCATGTAATAGAAAATAGTTCTGTGGTCTATTGAACCCACCTGTCATCAAATGCCATCTCATCTAATTCACATTCCTGTGAATTTGCACAGAAATTGCAGGTCGCTTCACATACAACGAGCTCGGCGTGTGACTGAACACTCCTTTCGCGAGTTTACGTGAAAGGTTATTTCTGAAACCGGACGGAAGTTTCAAAATAAACAGTGGATTAAAAATAGACGTGCTCATTAGCAGTACTTATAGTTGTTGACAAGCCGGGATGTGAACGATAAGCAATCCTTCAAAGTTTATGTTACCGACGGGTGGGGATTCTAACCGACTAACCTTCGTCAGTTAAAGCATGCTCTGAATCAATGAAGAAACCTCGTAAACATACTAGAAAGTCCTAACATTGGCACGTAACGATAAGATGCATCGAGCACCTTGACATGATCAGATATGTCCATTTAGACTTTCCAGTCGGCCTCTTTCGAGAAAGCACTGAGTCTCGAGTTTCGCTCTCATTTAGAGATCGTGTGTGCATATCCTGTGCCCGCCGGGACTAGAACTCCGACGATCAATTGTGGATGATGTGCAATCTATATGGGGGAAAGCAAAATCCCCTACTACTCATCATTAATTCCTAAACAGTTTAAAGTACCCGATCGATATATTTTGATCCCGTCAAATGGGTTGTCCGTCTATCTACCGTGTTCTCAGTCTCTGCCTTCGCATTGGCCAGTGTACTACCTTCGAGCTTTTCTGTCAGCTGGTCGACGCATTTGTCATGAGATTCATGATCGCTTTCCCAGAACATTTCGAAAGGGTATTAAAACACATCAGGGTGAGATAGTTGAGGTCTATCTATATTGAGGAACTAACCGAATTTATTTAATTCATCCACAAAATGTTAGTCTTCGACCTGCTAAAAATAGTCCTCCTCTAACTGTCTGCATCGTGTAGGTCGGATGAACTCGGTTCATGGAATGGTTGGTCCACAATGGTTACGGCTAAGTGTGCTTTACTATAACGCTATACTAGTCTGCCCCAAAAAATACACAAAATTCAACAAATCACTGCAAAGTGCATCCAAGAGAGCAGGATATTCGGTTCCGTACTCATGGGTCCACTGTGTGGATTACTTGTCAGGTGAACACCGTTTTGTTTGGCTGATGAAGGCAACAGGCACGTTTCATTGATTTTTCTAGTCCCCGCAATCCAAAGAACAGAAGCCGTTACGAAAATACTGTGTAATTTATTGAATGTAAATGGTTTAAACAACATTTCTTCCAGGCATTCGGCTTTATCCTATTTAAACTGGCGATAACGTTATGCGGTAATGTTTTTCCAGTAAAAAAAGATAGATTCTCCTTATGCACATGATCTCTGTTTATGTTACATCATAGTCGCTAAACTGTGGTGCGTCCAAAGTACAGTTCATGAGCCTAGTTTATTTAAATCAGGTTGAAATCTTGGCACAAAAATCAACACGTATTGTTTAAATCCTTTCAACGCGATTGCTTTGAGAATAATGTAAATCGATTTGTTATACTAACGAACTAGATACTATAAGACTTGTTCCAAGTCTGATGTGTGTTACTTTTCCTCACACCATCCAATTTTTCAGTCCTGTTGAACCGCAGCGACCTGCCTATGTACAGACGACTGTGGTAACTCAACCCCCAATGGTTCGGCCAATGTTCCTTCAACGCTTACCAGAACATGCCGATATAGACGAGACGAATCCAGTGATGTTCTCTGCCACGTTTACCGGACAGCCTATACCGACAGTTCGAGTGTTTCGAGATGGCATTCCACTGACTCAAAGTGACCGAGTGTTCTATACGATGCAGGTGAGTCCACTGAGATTGCTTAAAATGAAACAGGTTCGGTCAATGCCAAGAGTATTTTTATGTGATAAGGTAGCATATTACATTTGAAACATGCTTACTCACAACTGTGATGAATTTTGAAGGAATGTGAACGCTGTTGTTATGGTACTGATTTAACCTGTATTGCCACGCAGCGCACCGCTCAGGTCTAGCAGATGGTCACTCTCATTATGATGGGTACTCAATCGATGTTGTACCCCAGGTCGGCTACTAGTGGAGTTAAGGTTTACAAGCTGCGATATGTTTCACGGCTTATATATTTACTGATGGGTTATACTTGACAGATTGGTACGTGGAACGTATGTTGTCTTCTGTTCCGGCTTGACAGTAAACAAAGTAGGCAAGACGGTCAGATCTGCCGTAGTGTGAAATGAATTCACGTCATGAAGTCACTCAGGTCGTTCGTTAGCGTAAGTAGCAACAAAGGCTGGATCTGGTAAGTTCATCGACCTAGGATGAATACACACCCTCAATCGCTCGGAAGTGAAATATGTGGCGCAAGGCAGGAACTTGAAATTGATGATTCGAGAAAACAGCCTCTGATTATCCATGTGAAGACATGCATACTACAAACGATCGATTGCTTTTTTTACCTGTCCGTTGCTCACAGGATGTTGAAAGATCATGATACTCTTATTGGGTAGGTGCGGTTGTGTGAACAATGTTTTATAAACCTTAAAGTGTTTACGAAACTCAAATCATGTACCAACAGTTGTCTACCGAAGGCAACATATGTTGGTCGTAAGGCCGAGATAAGTAAAGTCACTGCCTGGGCCAGAAGGTCTGCTGCTGTGGTGTTGTGTTCGAGTTCGATCGAAAGAACTCCATAAGGTGAATAATATATGGTAGATTATTGTTGTGCTTCGAAGAAGTAGAGTGTTACATTTTGCCAACACCGAAGTTTTAAAGAACGGCAACATGCTGGTAGATAGGTAGCAGTCCGAACATCCATGTTGCCATTGTGTTAGGAAAATGTAAGAAGAATTGAATTCAAACCTCAAGAACTAAGACGTCTGAAGTGAATAGTACACATTTTGCTGTTCACGAAAACGACTGTATGCTCGATTATTGGGAAAGTTTATGGACCGAACAAATATTTTACGCGCTTATGCTGTACAATAATCTCCGTATATTATCCCAACAATGGTCAAGCAATACAAAGCGTAGTGTGTACTCTAAGTTACATGAGCCATGCGACAAGGCGCCAGGTCGTTTGGAACTACGAGCTGGGAGAACAAGACCGTATTGTGGCCTACGTGATCCTCTGATTAAACCTCACGTGAGCATTTACTGTACTGGCTGTGACGCTGACTTACTGAAATCCAACCGTTGAGCAGCAGTTGCACGTTGCATACAACGAGATGGCGCGAACGATTTCAGCTAGAAAAGGAAAGAGGGAATTGAAGGCGTCATCACTGATAATGGTAGCACAATGCGATAATAATGACAGAATCTACCGTTTTTAAGAGAACTTGATAAGAATAGAAGCCCTGACCGTGGCAAAATCATGTGCTGCTGACGAGCCCTACCAAGAGTGAAACCCAAACATAGTGCTTCGTTTCGAAGATGACTGGACAGCCCATGAGAAAGTGCAAGCCACGATCAATTGTAATTAATTTTCCCTTTATACTAATAAGAGACGTAAGAGATATAATGATGAACGATCTGTGTGTTAACTGGGTTTGAATCAGTTACAGGAAAATTTGGTGAATTCCATATGATGGTGGGGTGGGTGGGTAGCTGATTCTAAGTGTGACATTTCTAATCTATCTGTATGACTTCGTGGCAGAGCGAATGCCACACAAAGCGTTACTCCTGTCGTTAGCTTGAGTCCAGCAGAAACCCATATTTTCCACAACTGAATCTCTTCTAANGAAAAGTGATCAATACGCTCAACTAACATTATCGAGTGTCTGAGCTCAAATATTACTCCAGATGTTTGTTCGTTCACTAATGAGCTTGGACGTAAACAAGTCATGTTCCTCTTGTCATGACGTTTTTTTCATGGTAGTTTTACCAGGAGGTGGAAACCGTTCTCCAGCTATTTCCCATCAGTTTTAACCGTCATTGACTATCCAATAAGCTTACCCAAAACGAGCAGACACATGTACTGCGTCACTTTTACACTATGGGCTGGTTGACCGAAGTGCGTACTTTTTGACACAACATTTTTGTACGTTCGTGTAATATGTGAACACCCTCATTCCAACAAGCGTAGCTTTTGACCAGCCCGTCTGGCTATTACAACGCTTCCAACACGTAATCGGATGTTAGAGCAATTTAGGCGATCAGGTTGTCTATCGGGATGGAATACTGAGCACAAAGTTAGTGGCGGAGTCCACAGCTACTGAACAGCAACTGGGAATAAATGACGGCAGTGTTCAGTAACTAAAATCTATTAGAACAGTTTAAGCCAGGATAGAATAGCATGTTGTGTGCCTCTCCAAAGCAATCCAACAGAACGGCATAGGTGAATGTGAAAGCTAAGAATCCTTGTCATCGTTGTTTGATTTTTATCAACTGTCCACTTACTGCCACGTGTAGTGTGAACCCTTTTAAATAACCATACCAATTAACATTTCGTTTTACATCCCAAAAAGCATTTCTCTTTTATCTCCGAATCTTACTGGTTTCACTGCACTTTCTCACGTCTACCTCTACATTCTTCTTCAAACTGGAACGCAATTTTGAAATTAGATACAAATTTCCATACCAAACTCTCGCATCGTTTGCCTTTTCACAGCAACGCCACCTGAGGCCAGACAGCCACCAGTGCCATTACCATCCCCGCAGCCACCGGAATTGATTTATTCACCACCGTTCCACGTCGACATGGAACCAACACATCCGCTCGTGTTGGAGGCCGAAGCCAGAGGTTATCCCATACCGGATATGCGTCTTTATCACAACGGAATATTGGTCGAATCTGACCAGTTCCGTGTTGTGGAATCCAGTCCGGGTAGCGGGCGAATTCGGTTGCAGATCAACCAACCCCAACTGGACGACCAAGGCGACTGGACAATTGTGGCCTCGAATAAAGTGGGCACCACAAGCAAGACGGTATCCGTTGCTCCAAAAGTTGCACCGTGAGTTCTAATCAGTGTAGGAACGCAACATTTGGCCACTGACTAAGTATCCAGAGTTAACGAGGAAGAGATTGTATCAAACCCGGGCGAGATTTAGTATATCGTAGAATTAAGGTTCGTAATCATATGCTGTAAGTATGATAACAGCAATATTTGTTCAGTATTTATATAGACTTAAAACACTTAAAGACTGAAATCGTTTTTACATTTCTAAAAAGGATAAAAGAAGATTGCGCTCAGATTAAACTAATTTCTTAGATAGACTAAGTGCATGTTCAAATTGATCGCCAAACGTATGAACTGTCTAGTGCAGCCAATTTCAAATAGTTTATTGCTTGGTGGCTATCGTTCATTTGGACGCGGTTTTCAGCTCAGTCAACTGGTACTAGTTTGAGCCAGTTATTCAGTTTTGCTATGGAATCATTGCATGTTCCCCGAGTGGTCACCCCTTGTTTCATGTACAATCCGTCTGCACCAGCCTCTAATCCTTAATGTCGCTTTGTCGTCATGTCTTTGAGTTAGTGACATATAGCTTTAAGGCTGGTGGGTGACCCGAGTTTGTCCCCTCCTGGTTTTTCTATTAACGCAGTCATGTAATAGAAAATAGTTCTGTGGTCTATTGAACCCACCTGTCATCAAATGCCATCTCATCTAATTCACATTCCTGTGAATTTGCACAGAAATTGCAGCCACTTCACATACAACGAGCTCGGCGTGTGACTGAACACTCCTTTCGCGAGTTTACGTGAAAGGTTATTTCTGAAACCGGACGGAAGTTTCAAAATAAACAGTGGATTAAAAATAGACGTGCTCATTAGCAGTACTTATAGTTGTTGACAAGCCGGGATGTGAACGATAAGCAATCCTTCAAAGTTTATGTTACCGACGGGTGGGGATTCTAACCGACTACACCTTCGTCAGTTAAACGCATCCTGAAATCACATTGAGAATTCCTAAACATATAGATTGAACATCACCCACAATTGATCGCAGCTGTCGCATTCCCATAGACTTTCCAGTCGGCCCCTTTCGAAAAGAAGCACTAGACTCGAGTTTCGCTCTCATTAGAGCTCGTCAGTAGTGCATATCCTTGCCACTGCCGGGACTAGAACTCCGGCGATCAATTGTGGGTGATGTGCAATCTATATGGGGGAAAGCAAAATCCCCTACTACTCATCATTAGTTCCTAAACAGTTTAAAGTACCCGATCGATATATTTTGATCCCGTCAAATGGGTTGTCCGTCTATCTACCGTGTTCTCAGTCTCTGCCTTCGCATTGGCCAGTGTACTACCTTCGAGCTTTTCTGTCAGCTGGTCGACGCATTTGTCATGAGATTCATGATCGCTTTCCCAGAACATTTCGAAAGGGTATTAAAACACATCAGGGTGAGATAGTTGAGGTCTATCTATTATTTGAGGAAACTACCGAATTGTTTGTTTAATTCATCCACAAAATGTTAGGGAATGAGTATTGTGTACTATGTACAGTCTTCGACCTGCTAAAAATAGTCCTCCTCTAACTGTCTGCATCATGTAGGTCGGATGAACTCGGTTCATGGAATGGTTGGTCCACAATGGTTACGGCTAAGTGTGCTTTACTATAACGCTATACTAGTCTGCCCCAAAAAATACACAAAATTCAACAAATCACTGCAAAGTGCATCCAAGAGAGCAGGATATTCGGTTCCGTACTCATGGGTCCACTGTGTGGATTACTTGTCAGGTGAACACCGTTTTTGTTTGGCTGATGAAGGCAACAGGCACGTTTCATTGATTTTTCTAGTCCCCGCAATCCAAAGAACAGAAGCCGTTACGAAAATACTGTGTAATTTATTGAATGTAAATGGTTTAAACAACATTTCTTCCAGGCCTTCGGCTTTATCCTATTTAAACTGGCGATAACGTTATGCGGTAATGTTTTTCCAGTAAAAAAAGATAGATTCTCCTTATGCACATGATCTCTGTTTATGTTACATCATAGTCGCTAAACTGTGGTGCGTCCAAAGTACAGTTCATGAGCCTAGTTTATTTAAATCAGGTTGAAATCTTGGCACAAAAATCAACACGTATTGTTTAAATCCTTTCAACGCGATTGCTTTGAGAATAATGTAAATCGATTTGTTATACTAACGAACTAGATACTATAAGACTTGTTCCAAGTCTGATGTGTGTTACTTTTCCTCACACCATCCAATTTTTCAGTCCTGTTGAACCGCAGCGACCTGCCTATGTACAGACGACTGTGGTAACTCAACCCCCAATGGTTCGGCCAATGTTCCTTCAACGCTTACCAGAACATGCCGATATAGACGAGACGAATCCAGTGATGTTCTCTGCCACGTTTACCGGACAGCCTATACCGACAGTTCGAGTGTTTCGAGATGGCATTCCACTGACTCAAAGTGACCGAGTGTTCTATACGATGCAGGTGAGTCCACTGAGATTGCTTAAAATGAAACAGGTTCGGTCAATGCCAAGAGTATTTTTATGTGATAAGGTAGCATATTACATTTGAAACATGCTTACTCACAACTGTGATGAATTTTGAAGGAATGTGAACGCTGTTGTTATGGTACTGATTTAACCTGTATTGCCACGCAGCGCACCGCTCAGGTCTAGCAGATGGTCACTCTCATTATGATGGGTACTCAATCGATGTTGTACCCCAGGTCGGCTACTAGTGGAGTTAAGGTTTACAAGCTGCGATATGTTTCACGGCTTATATATTTACTGATGGGTTATACTTGACAGATTGGTACGTGGAACGTATGTTGTCTTCTGTTCCGGCTTGACAGTAAACAAAGTAGGCAAGACGGTCAGATCTGCCGTAGTGTGAAATGAATTCACGTCATGAAGTCACTCAGGTCGTTCGTTAGCGTAAGTAGCAACAAAGGCTGGATCTGGTAAGTTCATCGACCTAGGATGAATACACACCCTCAATCGC
The DNA here is from genome assembly GCA_014220965.1 of Paragonimus kellicotti. Lineage (NCBI taxonomy): Eukaryota > Metazoa > Platyhelminthes > Trematoda > Plagiorchiida > Troglotrematidae > Paragonimus > Paragonimus kellicotti. The sequence goes on from LOND01001099.1 coordinate 78,479, forward strand.
TCGGAAGTGAAATATGTGGCGCAAGGCAGGAACTTGAAATTGATGATTCGAGAAAACAGCCTCTGATTATCCATGTGAAGACATGCATACTACAAACGATCGATTGCTTTTTTTACCTGTCCGTTGCTCACAGGATGTTGAAAGATCATGATACTCTTATTGGGTAGGTGCGGTTGTGTGAACAATGTTTTATAAACCTTAAAGTGTTTACGAAACTCAAATCATGTACCAACAGTTGTCTACCGAAGGCAACATATGTTGGTCGTAAGGCCGAGATAAGTAAAGTCACTGCCTGGGCCAGAAGGTCTGCTGCTGTGGTGTTGTGTTCGAGTTCGATCGAAAGAACTCCATAAGGTGAATAATATATGGTAGATTATTGTTGTGCTTCGAAGAAGTAGAGTGTTACATTTTGCCAACACCGAAGTTTTAAAGAACGGCAACATGCTGGTAGATAGGTAGCAGTCCGAACATCCATGTTGCCATTGTGTTAGGAAAATGTAAGAAGAATTGAATTCAAACTCAAGAACTAAGACGTCTGAAGTGAATAGTACACATTTTGCTGTTCACGAAAACGACTGTATGCTCGATTATTGGGAAAGTTTATGGACCGAACAAATATTTTACGCGCTTATGCTGTACAATAATCTCCGTATATTATCCCAACAATGGTCAAGCAATACAAAGCGTAGTGTGTACTCTAAGTTACATGAGCCATGCGACAAGGCGCCAGGTCGTTTGGAACTACGAGCTGGGAGAACAAGACCGTATTGTGGCCTACGTGATCCTCTGATTAAACCTCACGTGAGCATTTACTGTACTGGCTGTGACGCTGACTTACTGAAATCCAACCGTTGAGCAGCAGTTGCACGTTGCATACAACGAGATGGCGCGAACGATTTCAGCTAGAAAAGGAAAGAGGGAATTGAAGGCGTCATCACTGATAATGGTAGCACAATGCGATAATAATGACAGAATCTACCGTTTTTAAGAGAACTTGATAAGAATAGAAGCCCTGACCGTGGCAAAATCATGTGCTGCTGACGAGCCCTACCAAGAGTGAAACCAAACATAGTGCTTCGTTTCGAAGATGACTGGACAGCCCATGAGAAAGTGCAAGCCACGATCAATTGTAATTAATTTTCCCTTTATACTAATAAGAGACGTAAGAGATATAATGATGAACGATCTGTGTGTTAACTGGGTTTGAATCAGTTACAGGAAAATTTGGTGAATTCCATATGATGGTGGGGTGGGTGGGTAGCTGATTCTAAGTGTGACATTTCTAATCTATCTGTATGACTCGTGGCAGAGCGAATGCCACACAAAGCGTTACTCCTGTCGTTAGCTTGAGTCCAGCAGAAACCCATATTTTCCACAACTGAATCTCTTCTAACTTAACAACCTTGACACACTATATATTGACGATATTGGGACACACGTGCCGAATTTAGATTCGTGGATGATTTATCAGATAGACGATTTAGTCCTGTTTATAAGGAGGTGCCCATCGCAGTAGTGTTCGGAAACCCTACGACCAGTTAAACATGATTCAGCAGTTCTCTAAACTACTTCGTTCTGTGGTAAGCTTGTTCCAGAACCAGAGGAAATCAGAAGTGATAGTGTGTTCTAAAAATGTATCAAATACAGCACATTTCATGCATGACATAAGCCACTACGAGACCCGATTTTATTTCCGTTTACACTTGCAGACTCCAGACACAATAAACCTGTCGATGACGAAACCGCTAGCACAAGATAGCGGTATCTATACAGTGTGTATAGAAAACCCGATGGGAAAAGACAGCTGTTCACTTTCGGTAAGTAGATTTGTACGTCTGTTTCTCCCTTCACGAATGGTTTATCCTATACTCAAACTCTGTTGCGCTCGGGATGATCTAAAACACAAAGTTACGTTTTGTTTCAGCTGAATGTTATCCCCACGCCAACAGTGCTCGAACAGCCACAGTCGCCCTTGTTTGCCAATGTGGCGCCTCCGAGGTTTGTACGTGGCCCATTGCCGTGGTCTGCCACGGACACAGGTGATGTGATCACGTGCCCTGGACAGCTTGTGGTCAAAGAACAGAATCCGGTCAGTTTAGAGGTTGAAGTGATAGGTCAGCCTGCACCAGCAATCACATGGTACCGCAACTCGCAGCCAATTCCGTCGGACGGATTGCACAAGGTCAGTGAAGCGTTAAACTGTTTGACTTATTGAAGTAACATCATCACGCTGTTGTTATACTTTAGGGTTTCATGTTGAGAATGCTGGACTTGGTTATCAGCAAGATTGTCAAACGTATCCACGTACTTTCCTTCACTGGGCAGAAACCGAGAGTCGTCTATGTACATTTGTAAGGTTTGCCCATCGAACAGTGAACGAAACATGAGGAACCTCACAAGTTCGGCTGGTTAACCCAGGTCAGCTTGTAGTAACTGGGAGGCTCGTACTTCATTATATATGAGCGGCAAATTGCCCAAACGCATCTCCAGTTTGCTGTGATCGTCTTAGAACAGAATAACATATCAATACACAGTACAGAGCAGTTTGTTATCTGGGTCAGTGATGCACTCCGTCAATGTTCGTAAAGACAAAACGTAAGTGAATTTAGGATCGCTAAGATCTGTACAATAACCTCATAAACGTTTTCTGCTGGTCTTACTTGCACAAGCAAGCTCCACAGGTCAGTTTAAGATCTAACATTGAACCTCATTAAAGCATTCAGTTTGCGCAAAATTCGCGTAAGATACATCGTTTATGTATGCGTCACTGGGTTCCTCAAGTTAAAGATGACTGATGTCGACCAACTCGCTCATCCTTCACTTACAACAGATATTTAGTCGTCAGGAGGGTACAAGCACGTTGCTATTGGACAATCCGTCGGTCGACATGGATTCCGGGTTGTATTCATGCGTGGCTACCAATACAGTTGGACAGGCAACACTTCAATTTACTGTCCACGTCAAACCGCGACCACCAGTTCCACAACCTCCAAAGTTTATCGAAAAACCGCCAAGTCAACTTACGACCCCGCTGAACAAACCACTCACTTTGCACGCTGTTTTGGAAGCGACACCCAATCTGAATTTATCATGGCATAGAGGAGGGAAGTAAGTTACCCTAGTGTCATTATGTATTGTTTTCTAGACAGGTATGGTGATTACAGAGTGAAATCATTTATCAGTTGTGTTTGGAAAAGCGATAGCACGGTAGCGAAAATGCTGCGCTTTCAGGAACCATTGTCCAATAGGCGATTTCCGTAAAGTGTGGATGCTCACTCAGGCTCTCTGCACATTTCTTTTGACACTAACGTTTAAGTCTTTCTCACAGGTTCTCATACTTCAGCAGTACCACCACAATATGAATCTGCATTTCTTGCGGACATGACTATGATTAGTTTCCGCATATCCACCTTAATTGTGGTTCGATTCCTAATCTCGCACTTGATACTAGTGTGATGAGACTGAACGATGAAACCATGTTACTCGTGAGTAGTCAGACAGAAGACCGTATTTAGGTGTTGAAGAAACCTGGGAGAGACAACAAACATTGGAGTGCGTCCTGGCAAGAAATGGATTTTCTAATACACCAATTTGTCATTAGCAACTGTGGTGTCCCGAGATTACCGTAATGTGTAAATGAGTGTTTGTGTTTGGGGGTGTTGTTGAAACATATACCTCCTTCATCGGTTTTCTAGATAAACAAGCTTTGTGTCTTCTGCGTTCTTAGGCCACAATTTTAGCAAGATACGCTAATGTTTCTTGTCAATTCATTCAAACCACTTTGACGGCACTGTGTTTGTTCCAACGGTATTTACTTGGGTGATAATTGTGGAGAGGAAACTCTCTAGCATATACCTGTGATTATGTTTGTCTTAGAAACCAGCTGATGATATGCACTTTTAAGCATATTTTCAAAAAGTGTCACTGCCTGAATTCCCTTTCGACCGTGCTTTGGAGTCAGATTAAAGTTTTATCTAGCTATCAACAGCTGCGTCTAATGGATCGGGTATTAATCTGGCCTAGACATGAAATCGGTGTTTCAACTGTAGATGGAATAATTGTGTTCTTATTTGAAAATTTCAGAGAAATCACAAGAGCTAGTTCGAGTATTAAAACTTCGTCCATCTATCTGCTGGTGTTAACTAAATATCACAACACACTGATTGGATTTCATACTTTCCCGTAGTCAGTGCATTTCTCCGGAAAATCTGTTCCGTGATAAGGTTCCTTGGAATTAGTACGCACCTCCTAGAAAACGAGAATCCATCAGCATCCTGAGTTATATGGACAGTGACGCTTTTCGTCGGTGACGGAGAGGGTTTGCAGACACATGAAACAGAAAGTTGGAAGCATGGGCTAGGCTCAATAAATATGAAATGTAATGTCGACCGAACCGGTTGCCTAGCATCCTATATAAGGCGGCATTTCTAAAGCGAGGTATAGTTTAACATAAAGCATTGGATAACATTCTCCCTTAGAAGCATTAAGCAGCTGCCCATACATTCTCTCAGCCGGTATTGAATTGCAATCCCATGAGTTCAGTTCATCGCTACTCCCCTGATTTCACCATGAATCGGACTTAGCTATCGTGTCCGAATGACAAGCTTAACAGCGTGGGAAGTGACATTTTGCATTCTTTCGGTTCTTGTCAGATTGGTTTCCTCCACACCGGATGGGCGGATCACAGTGGACATACAGCCACATGAGACCACAGTCTGGATTACATCCGTACAGCCGGAAGACTTGACGCACTGGGAATGTGTGGCCGCCAACACGGCAGGCACCGCGTCTGCTAGACTGACAATCAGCGCGGAACGCTACCGTGAGTCATACTGTTTTTTGCATCACATATAAGTGGATAGGCTAGGTCTAAAGGAGTGTGATATCCTCTGTACAGTTCCTAAACTTTTTTTAAGACGTAAATGCCAGCAGACAAGAAAAGATCTTGTCTTGGTTCACTCGTATAAGATAACGAAAACCCGTTGAGTACAATCGGGACATTCATTCGACACTTTAAATAACCTGACTAACGGAAGCGTTCTACATTTTGCTGTTGCTAGCAGATATCTGTTTGCTTGCTGCATGCATAGCTGTGTCAGGTTACCGTTCTCATTTGAAAGTGACTTTCTACCCCCTTACTCTGGTGCTGACCTTCCATCGACCGCTTTATCTCACACATTTTACTTGCTACAGACTTTCTTTTTAACAGTTCAGCAGATTCAAGTATGATCAGTAGCCAGTACAACTAATCAATTAATCTAGTGCAATAAAAAATTATGGTATATTTTAAAAATGCTTCAAACAATCATTCGGTCATCACAGTCTAATCTAAGTGAACGTGATAAACACTCTATGAAGCGTCATCCTTGTAAGCATTATCTCATTTTGTACGTCAATTTGAGGACTTACTCTGAAGAACTGATTAGACCTGCATCTTCACCACATTGCAATTTGGTTTGTTGTTCTAGAAGAGACAGTCGAGCTTCCGCCGAAAGTGATTCAACCAGAGAAGAAGATTCCGGCTGCACGAGCTCCAAGGTTCACACAATTTCTTCAGCCAGTCACCGCTCCGGAATTCTCGGAAGTCAGGTAAGTGGATTGCTGTTTGATCAATCTTGTTGTTCAACTCAAAGTATTACAAACTGACAGTATGGGATGCTATCTTATCGGTTTCATTCACGATTCTGTTGTTTAGTTTCATCGTCCAGTTCGACGCCGAACCCACACCTCAGGTAACTTGGTACCGAGAAGAAGTGAACTTGGAATTAAAACCAGATTATCAAGTAAGTTACTTTGTTCGCTCAAACTTTTCGCACCTACTCTTACGGGTTTGAGTGCAGGTGTTTTCTAGTGGTAGAAAGGTTGCGATTGGACGAGGCCGATTTGTAAAAAAACACCACAGTGACGCTTGATTGTCGCTTGGTCGATTCTCTGTTGGCCAACTGACCTCCCTACCACACTCCTTACTGAACAGCACTGACAACAGCTCGTATATATTTACTTACTAAAATACGTTTTTTTTGGTCTTCTGGTGTCCTGTACCATACTCTGTCTATTATCCACAGGATATTGTCATAGAGATAAAACTGTTCACCTTGAAAATGTTCACTATGCGTAGGACAAAGACAAGGTTATCAACTGGTGTTCATATAAACATGAGCAACGTTTGTGATTCCTGTTTGATACACCTGCGTACGAGAAAATGTCATAATTTACCACACGCTAACAAATTCTGCAGAAGACTGTCATACGAATATAACACATTGAATTAGTTCAATAATCGCACTTGACTGCCGATCGCTGCATGTTAAGATAACCAGCGTGTTTATAGCACGCAAACGAAGGCGGTAACGACAGCCGTGTGATTTTTTCGATTTCACGTGAGCAGCCTAGTTCGGCTCGGACAGCGGGAAGCAAGATATTTCGCCTAGTCACGTGAACTGTGATCGTTGTCGCATCCCCACAATCGACCGGTAACATCTGGACAGGGTCACTGTTGCGGGTGTATAGGTCGATAGACCATCCGACCATATGTGAAAGGGCGTGATCCGCGCATCAGGCTTGGCATGTGCATTCAAGCGGGCAAGTGTGTTTGAAATGCCCTCTTACCATTGGGCAACGGCGCACACAATAATATGACCGCACTGATATGCTACCGTCTCATTTACCACCGGCTAGTCAGTCTCACGGTCAGAATGCGCTGCTTATTAAAGCTACGGCACAAACGTGTCTCATAGTTAAAGGCATACCGGGATTTGCACGCTCATTAGAATTGTATCCATTATAGAACCGGATGGGACGTTAGGTCCATTGTATTGATTTCAACAAAATCAATATGGAATGGCATTCCAAGGAACTGCATACTGCGCAGAATGCTATGCATTGTTGACATCTGTACTAAGGAGTATATAAGTAGTCACACCAGTCTGTGATAATAACAGTGGTGTTGGTGGTGCATTCATCGATGAAAAGAAAACAGTTTGCCTATTGTTCTTTAGAATAAAATGTATCCAGCGAAGTTTTTATCTATAATTAGAACTAATACCTTATTATTAGACTGAATCCGGTTGAATGTTTACTCTCTTGGCAGATCACTACCACCCAACATACAAGTCAATTGACAATTCCCCGAGTACTGTTTGAGGATGCGGGCAACTTCTCAGTTGTACTGATCAATCCAGCAGGGCAGGCTTGCAGCAAGGCTCGATTGGTTGTGGAGCGTGCACCACCGAAACCAGCGTTCGTCGGCCAACCGCCCAAGTTTCAATCACCTTTCATGCATTCGACAACAGTGAAGGTCGGAGAGCCGGTTACTTTCGAATGCAAAGTAAGTGGTTCGTTTTTTTCTCATTAAGAAGCGTAGAGTGTAGTTACTGGCGTCCAGACGCTCGCCTGTGAACGTCCACCTCTATCTGAACGTTCCACAATTTTTTAAACCAGTCTCAAAGAATTTCATAGTTGAATCACGATATGTGGCAGCAGTTATACCGAAAAAATTCATGTTGTAGCATAGGAACACGCTGGTACTTAACCTCAGCAATTCTCGACTAAGTTTATAAATCACACTAACCAATAGTTTGTGACACTTCAAGTTGTTCATTAATCTCAAACCTAATCAACAGGAACTTGGGATGTGTTGCATTCATGCTAGTAGATTACGTACCAAGGACATCAACACTAGGTACATTTTAATATTGCATATCAAAGCGGTTGGTAGGAATAGTACTGCGTTTTATAAAGGGGTACCGGTTGTTTCGATTTAGACCTTGCATATTTGACCGGCAACATTGGTGCAGTGTTGCTTTGCATTCGCGTCAGACCTGCAAAGCGCGAGCATGTTAGCGGTTCGTCCTTGTTTGTGGGCGGTTGTGTCCACCACATCGTTTAATTGAGACCATTTGAAATAATCTGTTGACAGCCCAGCTTTTCAGAGGGTTGACATCGACAAGGACACTACCCGTATAAGCTTAACTGACAGGCAGAACACCAGGTGTTTAGTTGTTTGTTACTTACACACTAGATTATAATAATCACCACCTCCGATTTCATCAACTTCCCGTACGTACAGGTTCATGGTGAGCCCACGCCGCAGGTTCATTGGGAACGGAATGGCGTGCGACTGCCCAGTACAGAAACAACTCATCTGAAAATGTTTGATCAACCACCGTTTCATACATTGATCTTGTGTGCTGCTACGCCTGAGGACACCGCTGAATATCGGTGTGTGGCCGTCAATCCCTTGGGCCAGGACACGTGCACCGCACAAATTTACGTTGAAGGTCAGTTAAACCACAGTGTTTAAAATTTCCTCCTAACAGATTGAGTGCTTCTTGGTTGGGTTTATGTAGGATCGGTCTTCTTTGTTCTTACGAGGTAATACTCAACAGTATACGCAATTCTTATTACGATCGGACTAGATATGGATTAACGAGTTTAACCGTCGTTACAAATACTTTTATGGTGTTTGATTAACTTGATTAACACTCTAAACCTATTGTATACTACTAAATTCCCAAGGTGACGTTGTTAGCCCAAGTTCAGTAAGTTAAGGAATACAGTCATAACCATTTATCAGACCAAATTCTAATAATGAGCGAAGTTGTTTTAACGGAATCCCATTGAACATGAACGCGAATAATCGATACTAACAACCATGAACGAATAATGTGACCTGAACCGCTTTCCGATTGACCCCCGAATATCGGAATATAAGAACCAATGAGAACACTGGACAAAGCATACTTAGAATAATCAATGCATTTAGCTACCAGCGCTTTGCAGATTTACATGAGATAACTGGTCTGTATTTGTAGAACTAAATCTTCTTGTGGTAACAAGAGCGCGCAAAGATGCGTCTGAATTACACGCTGATCCATATCTCAGTTACAGTTTGAGATATAATTCTGACAACGGAATCGTGTTCTCCGGGTCAGATTTATCCTCAGCCAAACAAAACTATTTAGGTTTGCTGTTTACATTTGACGAAGAATATTCAGTGTATTGGGATAGTACAGTGAACAAGAGAAAACTGTTTAGACTGACCTAAAAACACCGACAAAAGGGTAACTCTATGAAGTTACAGCATTAAATGAACCGCTTGACACGCGGGTAACGTTCATTTGGTCTCTGGCTAGTTCCAGTATGCAGGGTCCTAGCAAAGTCTGTTATAATAACATTGTGCGTTGGTGATTTTATGTGCAGATTCGCTGTTCACATTCCAGACACCGAGCCAGCTCTTCAGATAGACCAGTCACAAGGACCATTCTGATAGAGTGAAGCTGCATTCGAACTTTCGCTATTGTAGTCAATAACTTCCGCACTTTATCCTCGCCGATTTTTTTTTCTTAAACCATCCAACACATCACTAGATGTGCTGAAGTATACTGAGTTTCTTCTAACATTTTCGCTTCCTATGAATTGTAAGAATTTTACTTATATAACCGACATAATTACCCAATTCCGGCCGTCCAGTCACCTGCCCATCTCGTCCTCCTGTGTTCACAGAACCAATCAAACCTGCTCCACTGGTAGCGCCAACAGTGTTCGCCGGACCGAAAGACGTTACAGTAATGGAGTCGCAGCCAGCGACCTTCGTGGCTCGTATTAAGGGCACTCCAAGCAAGTGTTCATTTCTTCCTTTAAGATGTATGTTTTAATGCTGTGGGAAACTTGTTGCTTGATTTAGGTCCTCGTCAGTGCTAGAAGAAAACCATAACACTGCTGTTATATGGGCATACATTATTCCAGTTAAGCTAATTACCATACACCCTGTAAGAAACACACGTCGATTCAAACGATCGCTGGTGCTTCGTTATAAATTGGCTTTCTTAGACTGTTTTTGTCTAGCTGTCATTGACTGTTACCCCGTGGTCACCTTTTATTAAACATTCGTCAATGCCGTTAGCCAAAAGGCCATTCTTTTTACTTTCGTATCGTGATCATTGTTCATAACCGCTTCTCATCGTTTCACACAGTGAATTCAGTAATGTCTATCCACTTTACAAATGCCGTATGTCCCATTAATGACTTCTGGGAGAGGGTGGACGGATAGGAAAGAGAGGATACCACTGTCCTCACATCGAAGGAGAGCAAAAACATACTTCGTACCCGTTTTGCAATGGACTGGTTGACTGAAACACGTACATCGAACTCAGAGCACCTGCAAGAAAGCCAACACATGCTAGTATGACCGTTCGTTTAACAAACCAATTGGGTGGTCGTCATGACAGCCCTAGAAGTCACATTGTGTGTCGGAGTGTAAGGCAATCTCAATATTGCTATTGGCTTATTCTCCCATTAAGTAGTCATTATTCTGCCTATTAACAAAAACTGATAACTGGCCAAACAAGTGATGATTATTAGTGAAGAATGGTCGGTATAAATATAAAAAACAGTGATTACTAGCTAAAAGTTAATCGAATAAGTTTCAAAACCGATGTGCATTCAGACTTCCCAATTAGACTAGTGATGCGGTCTAAATTACTCAGAGGTTAACAGTACAGCAGCCGATGCGGCTTTAGTATCTTTCATTGACTGTTATCAGCTACACTTGTGAGTTTTAGATTTTCATCAGACTTCCTATGTATAAATAATGAGGTCGATATTCGGATAATCACGCTAGCTAAATTGACTTTTTGTGGATTCAAATGATCCGTTTTGATAACCATAAAGATCAGCTGATTAATAAATGAAACGGTGTAATAAGGAACGAATGAGAGGAAATATAGGTCTACTTTATATAAGTTCTCTAATATTTTGGAGAAGGAGGCTATTTCGTTTTTTATTTCATAATTCTGCTAACAGAATGGTTAAGGCTAAACTGCGATAACTGTATTCCCATACAAGCTCATACGTATGAATTTAGGGGGTGGGGGTGAGAACTCTGTTGTTCGTTGTGGTCACGCAGTCAAGCATAATTTTTAGACAAAGTAGTTGACTATAGTACGGTTTTTATTCTGAACATTTGTGTAGTGCCTGAAGTAACCTGGCTGACGCGTGATGAAGTCATCAAACCATCAAGCTATTTCCAACCGCAACTTCTTCCAAACGGTGAAGCTCGTTTGGTGATAAGCAGCGCCTATCTGGAAGATGCGGGCGAATATACGATTCGTGCGGTAAATCCGGCCGGTGAGGCAACAGCTACCGCACGTCTGATTGTACAGGGTAAGTCTGCTGTTTTGAATATGTCTCTCGCGTACCGTGCTTACACGCCATTAAGACGAAATAGCCTCAACCAACCTCAACAATTAGATCTAGGATTTCAGAACCACAGATTGAAGATAACTTCATTTTTATTACTCCATTAACACAGTGAGTACAGCGTATGTGAACAGAGACCAAGGTTGCCGGCTACAACATAAACTCAGAGTGAGTCCTCATACCATCCGAAAGCGGAGTGGTATCAACAAACACGCATCCGGTAAACGTTGGACACTCTCATAAATGCGGGCAAGAAGGAATATAAACATAAACTATCCAAGATGATCACTTTTACTAAGCGATCCCCATCAGCATTAACAGCTGCCTAAGACGTAAACTTGAATCACATGATCCACAGTAGGACTAGTTGGGTTTTAAATGCTTTTGTACAGAGACACTTATAGATGGGTCACTGGTGCGCACATTACTGCCTTTACAGCAAACTTTAAAAAAAAAATTTAATCACACGAAATGTATGCACGACTGTTAAACACAGCATTCCGTTGTTTCGGGAGAAATTGCATCATTGGACTAAATTATAAGGAAGCACAATAAATCCCAGGGTATAAT